>PVJN01026059.1:0-29413 GCA_004026805.1 Lasiurus borealis
AAATGCAAATCATGCTGCAGTCAGTTAATCCCCCCGAAGCCCTGGTAACTAACACAGCAGCAACAGAGGAGACAAAAAAAAAAAAAAAAAAAAAAAAGAAAGAAAAAGAGTTGTTCTCTCTGGTATTTCCCTCAGAGATAACCTACAAAACCTGAAGGACTTTCAGTGTTCCAGATCCGCCTCAATTCCCCCAAATCCAGGCCACATGCACGGCTGTTTAAGCCTTAATGAAAACTAATGAAACAGAAACAAGGAGGAGGTGGCTGCTGTGAGTCAGAACCGCCTGGTGTCAACACCCAAGCCAAACACAGCCTGCCCGGCTCAACAAGACAGATCGCTGCCTTGGAGGGACCAGCCAGCCAGCCTCTGTAGTGCCTGCCCATCCCGACACTAAGCCGTCTTCTCTCCAGTTTCTGGAATAATAATAAAAAAAAAATTGTGGGAATCTCTCCTGTGATTTTCACAGCTGGACAGAGAGCGTGTACAAGGCACAGGCCGAGATGACGTGGGCAGCGTCATCTCGCCTTCTTTCAAAGATGGCCCGATGCTGGCATTTTTGAACCCCAGCTGACTTGGCCGCAGAGTACCAGCCGGAAGCCCTGTGAGGGAGCCTCAGCTGTATTCCGTGGGTATCCCCAAATCATGTCAGAGGCTCAGACGGAGGTAGTGAGCTTCTGCAGAAGGACACTGGCCCTCCTCTAAAGCCACACGTCCTTCAGAAACTCAGCATCCCCCACCATCAACTGCTCTTCGCTCGTGAAGATGGTCAAGGCCAGGAGCACAATCACTCGCTTTTGAGCTTTGAGGGTACACAGGCCAATCCCTCCCCACACCCCCGTTTTGCACACGAACAAAACAGAAGTGACTTGCTGGAGGGCAAAGAGCTAGGAGCAGAACCCAGGAATCCAGAATCACTAGTTCTGAAAGGGATTAGTGTCACCTCAATCCCTCCGCACTTTCTTTCTCTTCTCATGCATCCTATTCTTCTCAGGCCACTTACAAGGGGGAACATCCCTGCTTCTCAGAGGGTGGACAGTGGAGGCAGGAGGGCAGGGAATCCCCTAGATGTCTTTGTACCTTTGTAGATGGTCCTCCTGCCGTTTTCCAGGCTGACTTCTCGCCAGAAGGAAACACAGGAAGTGGCTTTAGATGAGGTAGGAATTAGGCAGTCGCCCTTCCTATTGTCGGGGGGCTGTCTCGTATGGGAGGTGAGAAAAGCCTGGCCTCCCTCCTCACTTGTTCTCAGGTCAGGCCAGGTGGCGTGAGGAAGACACGACGTGTATTACAAAGGGTCTGGCAGGGAATTGCAAACTGCCGGCATCCCCCCTACAGACCCGCCAGTGTTTTTTGTTAGAAGTTATTCTCCGCCTCCACCAAAACAGCAGCAACAACAACAAAAACAATGGCCATTGAAACAGCCAGCCCCTCAAAGAATCACAGCGTAAAACCAGCATTTCTGAACCAGGGGTTTACAGCCAGCCCGAGAGTGAGCCGGACCAGAGAGAGGACTGCCGTGGGGAGGGAGGAGTGATGGCACCACCACCGAGAACGAGACCCCTTCCAGGCCACAGCCACCGTCTTCTCCATCCTCTACTCTGGCTATCCGTCACTGAGTTCAAAGGCTAGCCCCTGTGTGGCTAGAAACTTCCAGAAACCTCTTCCTCTTGCTAGAACGGAGATTCTTCCATGTGGCCTCTGTGTCCAGGGGGACCACTTCGTTTTGTAAGAAGGAAATCGGTTGCTCAGCCCTGCAGCAGGTTTGCTTCTGCACCTGCGCTCCAGTGGCTAACCCAAGGCGTTCCTAGGCAGCAGCTAGCTCAGACTACATTGCCTTCTGCTCCAAGGAAACGATGCTACCTGCCTCCTTTCCTAAACCCAAACCCAAACTCACAAGACCCGGAACCATCTGCCTTTTGCTTACCTCTCTCTGCCCTCCTGGTGAAGCCCCTTACCTGGGCTGTGGGTTCTCTATTCACATCTCTCTTTTTCAGACCCCTGAGAGTATACGGTGGTACCTCGAGATACGAGTTTAATTCGTTCCGTAATCTTGAGGCGTGGGAAACTATGAGACGCTCGAGTCTCAGTAAACTGGTGGGTCTTGTGCAGCCGGCCGATCCGCGATGATCTCAAATGTTGCTCGTATTTCAAAGCAAAAATCGCTCGCTCAATGGCTCGTATCTCAAAAATCTCGTATGTTAGGGCACTCGTATCTTGAGGTACCACTGTATCTTGTGCATCAGGGCTGGTGCATATGCCTCAGGCTCTCTCTATGTAGCTGGGTTCCCTCCTCACTCAGCTCTCAGATCTCAGCTCACACACCCCTCCTCTGGGAGCCCTGATGACCCTCCATCCTGGATCAGGTGTCCCATAATGGTATTGTTCTAAATCCATCCTCCTTCCCCTTCATACACCGACATTGTTTGCCCTCACATTTATTTGGGTGCTGAGTTGATTAGGGTCTGTGTTTTCCATTTCAGTGGGCTCCAAAGAGTCTGTGTGGCTCACCATTGCAGCTCCTGGCCCAGCAGTAGTCCTCCACCCTCTCCTAGACTACTCATCCTTCAAGTCTAAACTTGAACCAGTCTAATCTTTGGCATAGGTCAGGGACCTACCAGGAAAATAGAAACCATTTTAGATAGTTCTCACAGGGAGAATTTTATGCAGGGAATTGGTTGTGTGGTGATTGAGGAGCTGAGACACCAAGAGAGAATGCAAACAGGCCTAGGGCCAGAATCCTTAATTCCTATGGGATCTAGGCTTAGGGTCCTTGGTAGGCTGAAAAATTTCCACCCTGAAGATATATATTCATTTCCTAATTCCCAGAACCTCTGAATATCGCATTACATGACATCTTATTTTATGTCCTATAAGACGCAATTAAGAATCTTGAGAGGAGGAGCGTATCTTGGATGTTCTGAATGGGTCCTAAAAGCCATCACAAGTATCCTTACCATAGAGAGGCAGAGGGAGACAGACACACAGAAGAAAAGGTAATGTGAAGACAAGAGATCGGGTGATGCAGCCACAAGCCAAGGAATGCTGGCATCCACCCAAAGCTGGAGGAGGCAGAGAGCAAATTGTCTCCTGGAGCCTCTGAAAGAGTACAGCCCTGCTGATGCTTTCATTTCAGGCTGCTGCTCTCCAGGATGGTTGTTTTAAGTCATAAGTTTGCAGTAATTTGTTTCAGAAACTAACACAGGGCCCATTAGCACTCCCTGTTCACCCCTGTAGCCCATTGCCTCTTTGCATTGAAGGAGTCTATTCCACTATCTCATATGTCGCATTAGATTGATCCTGAGGGAAGGACTATGTCTTACCCTAGTTCTCAGCATAGTGATTGGCATATAATGGAGACAAATACATATTATTAAATCGAATTTAGGTTTTATGCCACACCTGGTCTTTGACCAAATGAAGAAGTTAGCAGATTCTAATATTTCTAGACATGATCCAGATTCTACCCTGCAAGTTAGTCTACCCTATAAATCTGGTCCCCACCTCTCACGGCCCTGCCAGAGACTCTCTCTGCTTTAAGTGGCAGCAAACATCATCTCCCATGACATCTGTGTTCCCACTCTTCCTACCTATAGTCCTTGAAAGTGATGGCGAGCCAAGGAGAGAGATTTAACTCTTTTTCTCTAGAGTCGTCCAACTCTCAGCCACGGGCCAGGTCAGCGTTTCTCTGGAGTCTCCTGCGTTAACAAGCTAGAAGCCAGGCACCACGATGTCGAATAGCACTTTGCTAAGCGGTTCATTAACGAGGGGCTAAGCTACCTTGAGGATCAGTGAAGCCAGCAGCCTCGCTGTGCAGTTGTCAAGAGGAATGGGATTAGTTTCTAAGGAGACAGGAGGAACATGACAAGGAGGGCAGGCTTGATGGGACCTGCGGTTTCCTCCTTGTCTGACTCTCCTGCCCACAGTGCAAAGAAGACATGTGCAAAGTCATGCAACGAGGCTGCCCTGGCCTGGTAGTTCCTTATCCCTCAGCGGGCGGATCCAGTCTGCTCGCAGGTGGAGTGAGATGGATGGGTTGAGGGCCTTGCGGAAATCACATTACCCGAGGCTGACAGCCGAGGCCAGTGGTCGGCAAACTCAGTCAACAGAGACACATATCAACAGGACAGCGATTGAAATTTCTTTGGAGAGCCAAATTTTTTAAACTTAAACTTCTTCTAACTTCACCTCTTCAAGATAGACTCGCCCAGGCCATGGTATTTTGTGGAAGAGCCACACTCAAGGGGCCAAAGGGCTGCAGGTGGCTCTCGAACCACAGTTTGCCAACTGCTGGCCCAAGCAGGTTCCAGGTCCCAGGGCAATCACTGAGTGGACCTGAAAAGTGACCCAAGAGGTGGGCGGCGTTGGTCAGGATGTAGGTTCTGGGTGACCCACAGGGGACAGGAGGTGAGCTGTGGCAGTTGCAAAAGGCCAAGAATGGCGAGCAGATGCCCATGCATAGTGGCAGCATTTCTAGGAAAGTGAAGATAGACCATACTGGGAATGTGCCATCTTTTTTCATTTACTCCTACTCCGCTCCGCTCCACTCACTCCACTCCGCTCCATTTTCTTATTTTTTTCCTCTCCAAAATCTCAGGGGAAGATACACTCTGCCTTCTACTCTAGAAGAATGGCCAGGTCACTTTCCCAGCCTCCTTTGCAACTAGAGCAGGTATGTGACCTAGGCTCAACCAATCAGATGCGCCTGCCTGGGATTTAGCACCTGCCCTGTTGATGAAAAAGCAGGAGGCATGCAGAGTGCTTGCAGGGATGGAGCACCGCCCATTTCTGGGGCAGCAGTGCCAGAGAGAAGGCTGTCTATGGGCCAGCCTTCCGGCGCTGGCAGTGGCCTCCTCTCCATCCTGGCCCTTTGTGGTGTTGGTGCTGGTTCCTACCCCCACCTGGAACCCAATTTTTAGATCTCTGGCAATCCTGAGACCCACCTGATTTATTTTCCATAAATAATTTTGCTGTTTACTTCAGCCAGTGTGGATGTCTGTTCCTTGCAACTGTCAGCCCGGCCTGATTGGTTTATTTCGAAATGGTTGGAGGAAGTGAGGAAAGTTTGCCTTGTTTTATCCGGAGCAGAGTTCTGAAAAATGATCTGCATTTTTTTTTTTCCGTCACAGCATAAAAGGTTGGATATATTTGTCAGGCTTCTTTGAAGTGGAAGTGACAGAAACTGGTTTCAGAACAATGAACATTTATTTATAACTTTAAAGTATGGGGGTTAGCAGGATCCGGGTACAGCTGGATCTGGTGAGAGAGTCATGTTAAGCATTGCTCTCGCTCGCTTTCCTATCTGCTGGCTGGCTCTGTTCTGACAGTGGCCTCTGCCTCCTCAAGGCTTGTACCCTACCAGCTTTATAGTTTCAGTAGAAAACTATAAAGCCCAGCAAAATCCAGAGACGGACTATAATCGCATCAACTCAGGTCACCTGTTCATTCTGACCTGTGGCCGGGGCTAGGTGGGGTGGGGGACAGGGACTGACTGGCCCAGGTTAGGACTGTGCAGTGAAGCCAAGTCAATCACTCGGTTAAATGTTCTCAGATTTTGTCTGAACCCCTCCCTCCCCCCTCCCCCAATAATCCCAACTGTCGTTGGGAGCCTGTGCTTTCTGCCCATTTATGGGAATTAACATTTTCCTATAGAGTAACACATGCTTTTTAAGTGTTTTATTCTTTCACAGCAATGAACATATTATTAGTAGACTTTATTTGCATCCCCCATTAGCAGTGCCAGATATGAGACAGGCTAGGCTGGCCGATCATAAACGGAAGCTCCATTCATTTGTTGCTCTCTTAAAAAATTTTATATGGCAATGCCAGGGAGTAAAAGTGACCTGGCATAAGGATTGCCTTGAATGGGCTGTAATTTATTAATGTGTAAGGCAGGTAAAAATCTATCATTCTTTAAAACCAACAACTTATAATAGAAGTCATTACTACCAGCACCTGATGTTCCCAGGTGCACTATGTTCCCAGTGCTGCTCTAAGCTCCTCCTACCCGGGAATTCCCATCAGAGTCCTGGTTCACTGCGAAACTGGGGTCATTATTAACCCCACTTTTCTGATGGTGAATCTGAGGGACAGAACCATAAAGAACCCGGCCTCCACATCACACAGCTAAGAAATGCCGGCGCCAGGATTTGAGTCAAATACAGTGGTACCTCGAGATACGAGTTTAATTCGTTCCGTAACCTTGAGGCGTGGGAAACTATAAGACGCTCGAGTCGCGGTAAACTGGTGGGTCGTGTGCAGCTGGCCGATCTTCGCGATTACTCCTATCTCAACTGTTGCGTTATAACAGCAGAGCTGAGTAGATGTGAGAGAAACATGTCCTGCAAGTCTGAAAGAGTTACTTTGTGACTCTACAGCAGTGGTTCTCAACCTTCCTTTAAGACAGCTCCTCATGTGGTGGTGACCCCCAACCATAAAATTATTTTCATCGCTACTTCATAGCTGTAATCTTGCTACTGTTATAAACTGTAATGTAAATATCTGATATGCAGGATGTATTTTCGTTGTTACAAATTGAACATGATGAAAGCATAGGGATTAATCACAAAAACAATATGTAATGATATATTGTGAAATATTTCTTTCTAATTACAAATAAATGAAATTTTGTCTTGAATCGTGGTGTAGCATGGGTAACAGTTTTCATATGACAACAGTAAACTACATTGCTACATTTTGCTACACCGACCAGCGGTGTGTTGGTTCCTAAGACCATGGGAAATAGGTGTTTTCCAATAGTCTTAGGCGACCCCTGTGAAAGGGTCATTCGACTCCCAAAGGGGTCGAGACCCACAGGTTGAGAACCACTGCTTTACAGAAACAGCTTGCCCACACAGCCTGCCTGGAGAGGACCCGGGCGGCTCATGCTCACAGGGACCACCGTGGGGTGGAGAGAGACAGCAGGGATGGCTGCTTCCCTTCCACCGGATCTGAGAGATGAAGTCTGACCGTCATCTCTGTCACTTTGGAACCTTATTTCCTTGTTTCTGCCAAGCGCTTAAAGCCAGGGTACACCCTTGTTCCAAACCAGAATCTGCAGGTTTCCCTGGTACGTTGGGCAACTACCGCTCATCCCGGGAAGCACTTTTAGGTTCTCCGAGTGGGTGGACTTCCTCATGTTAAAAATACGAATGCAGAGTCGTCTCACCCCAAACCACATCTGACTGGCACTTTTACGTGTTAGAACAACTGTTTTAGAGACGGACTCTTTCCCCTCTTCATGCTAAACACCACATCTAGTCGGTTTTATGAAGCTTGAGAAGCAGAACCAGTGCTGGAACATCACATAAAGACTTCACAAGACCCAAGGGGGCGAGATTGAGAAGAGTAAGCCTCCACCCCTGCCGAGTCTGGCAGGCCGGATGAGCCCCGTGCGCGGTCCAGCCTCAGTGTAAATACCCATGACCCTCCCACCTGCTGCCTCTCTCTCTGGAGAGTGTCCCAGACACACAACAGGTGTCAGGCTTTAAGTCCCCTTCATGACAAAAACAGCTAGGGGGAAGGTTCTGGCTCACAGGCCAGAGATGCCGTACTTTGCCTTAGAGCAGTGGTTCTCAACCTTCCTCATGCCCGGACCCTTTAATACAGTTCCTCATGTTGTGGTGACCCCCAACCATAACATTATTTTCTTTGCTACTTCCTAACAGTAATTTTGCTACTGTTGTGAATCATAATGTAAATATCTGTGTTTTCTGATGGTCTTAGGCGACCCCTGTGATGGGGTAGATGGACCCCCAAAGGTGTCGCGACCCACAGGTTGAGAACCACTGCCTTAGAGCATACCTTTCAACCAGAACACTGGTGTTTCATGGCTGTTTCTAGCCACCAAAGCACCAATGGTTACTCACATTTACTGAGTCCCTCAGATGCATCATGCCCATTGCTATCTGTTTTGCCTATACGATCCCATTTAACCCACGAAGTAGCAGAATTGCTGAAGCTCAGAGATCTTAAATAATTCTTTAAGGTCACAAAGCTGGTAACTGATGGAGCCAGTCTTGCTATCCAGCCAGCTGGACCCCAGAGTTCACGAGCTTAAATTCCTGTGACACAACAACGCATGTCACAGGTGGTGGCCTGGACAACTGGGAATCTGGTGGCTCTGGAGGACCATTTCCCCAGGGACGTGCGCACACATTTCACCTATGATTTCAGGCCGTTCAGAGAGCTCCCAAGTGGCACCCGTGAACCCCAGGTTAGGATTCCTTATAGGACCCAGTGTGCCAGCATCCACCCGGTGCTGAAGCACCTTACCCCGCCTGCCTGCTCTACCAGCAGTGGGCACCCACCCTGCCTGCAGGGCCTGAGCCACTGTAACTCTTCGCTCCCTCTCTGGAGAGAGACCCTTGCTTTTCTTCCACGCTCGGTCCATTAAGTTTGAGAAGTGGCAATAAAACTGGCCTGTGGTCCAGCCGCTAAAGCAGTGGTTCTCAACCTTTCTAATGCCGCGACCCTTTAATACAGCTCCTCATGTGGTGGTGACCCCCAACCATAAAATTATTTTTGTTGCTACTTCATAACTGTCATTTTGCAACTGTTATGAATCATATCTGTGTTTTCCAATGGCCTTAGGTGACCCCTGTGAAAGTGTTGTTTGACCCCAAAGGGGTCGTGACCCACAGGTTGAGAACCGCTTGCACTAAAGGATGAAAGGGGGATGGATGGATGAATAGAGGGGTGAGTGGGTGGATGAGAAGGAGGGAGGGCCGGGTAGAAGGGAGGAAAAGGGAAGGAGGGAGGGAGGGGGAGAAGGAGAGAAGGGAAGGAGGAAGTAAGGGAGGAGGGGAAGGTGAGAGAAGGGAAAGAAGAATCCATTGTTAAATGTATGTGCCCTTTTTTAAAAAATTTCTCTTTCCTATTGAAAGTATTACAGATACCCCCCAACCTCCCTTGCCCCATACACTTTACTCAACACTTCATGAGGTAGACTGTCTCCCCGCAGAGAACTGCCATACATGCCCCTGGCAACCAGTATTTCCCTGTTTCCCTCCTATGTGCTCACTTCTCAGGGACAGTTTGGGGCTGGATTAAGACGATCCAGGGCAGACTACCAGGGCGATGCTCATTCTGCAAGAAAAGCAATTACGGGACCCTGTGCCCTAGCCGCCATGGGCAGCTCTGGTCACAGGGGTCTTTGGGGGAGCAGGCAAATCACAGCAGCAGGGGCGCTCTTTGACGGCGGTGTCTCGCAGTTGCCTCTGGAGCCCCCAAAGGTACCGGTGCCCGTTCTCCTCTGCCCTCTGTCAGGTCCAAACCCAGATCGCCAGCACCACTTGGAGAATAAAGTGCAGTTTCCACTCGCTGTCTGCCAACGGGAGAGCTAGACCTGCCAAGTCCTGAGCTGTTAAAAATATAAGTGGGGAAACCCCGAGGGGCCTGGTTGCGGGGGCCATTCAAAACGTCCCCCTCCTTCCTGAGTTTCTTAATAGACTTGACAAGCGCTGACTCCCCGTGGGGGAAAAACCTGTCAGAAGAGATGCCCAGAGCAAAGCAAGCCTCCAACTCTGGGCAGGCTGCCCACACCTTCCCGATGGTTATCGGGGGCCCGGCTTGGTTTTATTTCTTTTGGAGAGCTGGGCCCTCCTCACACACGGCGTTCCGCGGCTGAGGGTTCCTTTTCAGTCACAAGTTACGCCAGGAAGAACTTCGCTTCAAACAGAGCCAAGAGGCCAAGTGTCTTTTCTTCTATGAAAAGAACCTCGTATTTTTTAAAAATACATTTTATTGATTTTTTTACAGAGAGGAAGGGAAAGGGATAGAGAGTTAGAAATATTGAGAGAGAAACGTCCATCAGCTGCCTCCTGCACACCCCCTACTGGGGATGTGCCCGCAACCAAGGTACATGCCCTTGGCCGGAATGGAACCTGGGACCTTTCAGTCCACAGGCCGACGCTCTATCTACTGAGCCAAACTTTTTTAATGTGGGGTACCCCTTTCCCAAGTCACCCCCATGGTGCACACTCCCCCTACACATGCCACCAGTAGCCAAGCACAATCTTAGGCACCTTTTCGGCCTGAGTGTGAATCCATTCATTGTAGATGCAGAAAGTTTTCTCTCCTGAGCCCCGACACTTGGGAGAGACAACGTTACTGGTACGAACCAGACCATGAAGAAAGGCTGGCGGGCACAGAGCGCTCCCTCAGCCAGTGGGTTCTCCACCTATGATGCCACCCCACGCGATTCCAGTTCTCGGTATGTTCCGTTCTGATGACCCAGGCAGGACGACGTTGTGTGAGGTTTGGCAGACACGAAACAGTTCCGCGAGCAAACACAGCAGCAAAAGTGGGTGAAACCGGTGTGCCCACCTACGCATGCGTCAGACGAGGTCAGCGTTGCATGCAAAGGGCTACTCTGCGGCACAGGCTCATCACAATGGGCACTGTTCTGGCACGAGAAGTAGGACTCACACGGTCCCAACCTGTTCGCGTCTTTCTCTCTCGCAGGAGCGCTTTCTGAGAAGTCAGAGGCATCCTGCTGATTCCATCTCCCACTTGGCCACATGCCAGGGGGCAAAAGGGTCGCACATCTGGGCAGCAGGGGAAGGTCAGAGCAACGAGCCCAGATGCCCGTCTTCTCCTAGCAGCCGAAGCTCAGGCCTACACCCAGGAGCCGGTGAAGGTTCCACGGATTGGCTGCCTCTACGTGACCCACTCTGGGATGGCTTGAAGACTCAGCCAGCATCTGCTCCCCACCTCCCCAACCCCATCTCTCAGTCTTCTGCCACCTCACCTTCTGACTGCCCTTCCCTGCTTCTGGAACTCTCCGGTCAGCACGGAATGCGCCTCTGAGATTGCAGTTTGTTTGTACAAAGTAGGTGATTTATAGACGCAGCAGCCCCGAGGACAGTGGCCTCCACATAACCTGGCTGGGAGGAATGACTTGGGGTACTGTGGGCCCCCCGTTCTGTGCTTATCCTCATGCTTGCATGGGATGGTTAGTTTTGTGTCAGCCTGACTGGCCCTGGATACCCGGATTACACATGATTTCTGGGGGTAGGCGTTTCCGGATACGATGAGCATTTGAATCCAGGGGCTCAGTAAAGTGGGTCGCGCTCCCCAGCACGGGTGGGTGTCATCTAACCTGTGGAGGGAGGGCTTGACTAGAGCAGAAGGTGAAGGAAGGTGGAATGGGCCTGTTTCTGCCTCACTGATGGAGGGCGACATGTCATCTCCTCTTGTCCTGCCCTCAGGTTCTCAGGCCACTAGTCACTGCCATCATTGGCTTCCCTGGGTCTGCAGCATGCCCAGCGCAGACAGATCATGGGACTTGCCGGCCTCCGTACTTGTGTGAGCCAGTTCCTTATAATTAAAGCATTACCTTTCTTCCCCATGCACCTGTTCTGTTTTTCTGGAGAGCCTTGACTAAAACTCTTGCACGACTTATTCATCATCCATTCAATCATTTGTCATTTCTTAGTTCAACCAGTTCTTCCTTCCCCCAGGTTCTCTCCCTTACCTGTGCCCTTACTACCCACTGGGGATATACACATAATCATAATTAGCATATGCCAAGCACCTACTGTGTGTACCCTTCATAATGCTTTCTGAGCAAATCATAATTAGCATAATCATAATTAGCATATGCCAAGCACCTACTGTGTGTACCCTTCATAATGCTTTCTGAGCATTATGCCAGTTTACCCTCCTAAAAACATTATGGTGAGGCATGCTCAGTAGCCCTGTTTTTCAGATGTAGACACTGACCCTCTAAGTGGGTCGCACAGCTACGAAGAGCTGGAGCTGGGGGTTTAAACCCAGGCAGTCTGACTCCACAGCCCATCTTAGCTCCAACCACGACAGTGGCCTGCCACACAACCTTGCCTCGACCTCAGGGCAGTGGGCATGGTGGCCAGGTAGTGTGGGGACTGAGATATGTGTGGCAAACGCTACTGGAGGGGGAAGTGTACTGGAGGGGCACCTATCCCTGCCTGAAGGGAAGGAAGTCAAAGACTCTTGCAAGGAGGAGAGGACGTGTAAGGTGAGCACTGAAGACAAGTGGACATTAGCCAGCCAGGAGGGCAAGGTCCCGATGCACTTGCTGGTTTAGCGGAACGAAGGCTGACTGACCGGGAGTCACACCCCCTCCCCCGGGAAGCAGATGTCGGGGAGATAACTGGCTTTTGGCCCCGAACATCCTTCTCGGTTTTCACCTCCACTTAACTAATCGCACTGCCAAGCTGTCCTCTGGCCCTGCGGATGCTCAGAGGCAATGATAACGGGGTAGCGTGCGCTGGCCACAGGGGAAGTCCTGTGATCTGCCGTCTGCGTGTGGAGACCCAGGGAAACCCATGATGTCAGTGCCAGAACCAATAGGATGTGGGAACCTCTTTCCACGTCCCGCGTGGTTCAGGGTTCCTGGGTCAGGGTTCGGGTTCTGAAGGAGGCTGCACGCAAACGAAATAAGAGACTAGAAAATATTAATTTGGCGATATTGGGGGCCAGGCGGGAGCCTTCCTCTAGTGGGAAGGACTGCCCTTTGCTCTGGCCTTTCTCTCCCTTTTATTAAGACTTTGGGACACACCCCTAGCCTTTAGGCAGGAAATAACAAAAACAGAAATTGACATGAAACAAACAGATAGAGGTTGCTTCAACCAATAATGTTTCAAATAAACAGGGAGTAATTAGCTCTGACCTTTCAGAGCAGTTAAGGTTGGCCAGCCTTCTGGCCTTCAGTTTATATCCACCTAGTGAGAACAATATTTGGTCTCCTACAATAGGAGATGCTATATAAGACGAGAGCCAGCAGAGGGCGGGAGCCAGAACAAAGCAAGGAGAGACCAGGAAGGATGCGCGTGTGAATTCCCCTGGGCCCAATATACAAAGTTCAACATGGGTGGGACCGGGAGGAGAGGGCAGCGACCACTGTGGACTTACCCACAGGGACGCAGTCTTCCCAGGATCACATGAGCTTTGACGGCTCATCTCTTCCAAGTGGGCGAGCCTCAGTTTACCTATTAGTCAAATGGGGACTATGATGCCTCCTTCACAGGGTTGGTACAGGCACAGAGGGAAGGGTGGCAAGACATTGCTTTGTGAGTGAAGATGGGGAAGGTGCTCTACGGTGTAAGGGCGTCTGAAATCCGGGCTATGTTCTCAGCGAGGCAGGAGAGTAATGGTATCTCAACAAATGGTGTGTGACGCCCCTTCCAAGGCTGAGGGTGGGTACAATAAGGAACCCCCCCCCCCCAAAAAAAAAGTCTCTTGACCTTCCTCATAACCATCTGCCTCTGAGAGTCTATCCCTTAGCTGCGGTGGAGGGAAAGACAGGAGCCGACACTAAGGCCTCCCTCCCATCTCCCAGTGCTCCCTGGCTCAGTCCAGGCACCCCCACCTTCTCCAATGGGCCTTGGGACGCCTCAGAAGTGAGAATCAGGCTGCCTCAGAAGTGCTATCCGTGTTCCTTAGAGGATGACAAGCGTACATGGGGAAATCCCGCTTACGGAGGAGGCCTGCTGGCAAGAACACGCTAGTTGCTATTTCTCTACCTGCCCTCCTGTTGTATAAACAAACAGCCCAGTGTGGGAGCCAGAGTGAGAGTTGACAATTGGAGACCTCATCCTGACTAACTGGTTTTGATTGCTGTTTGTTTGGACAAAGGAAAAGTTACCATATTTTCTGGCGTATACGACGACTTTTTTAACCCAGGAAAATCTTCCCCAAAAGTCGGGGGTCATCTTATACGCCGGATGTTGTCTTATAGGGCGAGTATATCCCAAACTCTGTATTTTAACTGGAAAAGTTGGGGGTCGTCTTATACGCCCAGTTGTCTTATACACTGGAAAATACGGTAATATGGAGCATTCGGTCTCATCCCGAGTCCCATGGGTGCCTGAAATTACTGTTTTCAATGCGATGGCCTTAGGAAGTGAAGGAAATCTGGTTGCCGCCTTCCCAGAAGAAAGCCGTGAACATGATCAGCAGGGGGCAGGGAGACCTGTGATTTGCTGCACAATATTTAGGACAGAAGAACAGCCACAACCTTCCCAAGGTCATTACTGAGCTCTTGCATGGCCCCTCTTCACAGGATAGAACCTGGGCAGAATCAGGAGGCCAGTGAAGTTTGCTTGAATGCCCTAGTGCCCTCCACACCTCCTCCCGTGAAAACCTGCTCTTGGGGAAAGTCCCTGCGCTCACTCACACTGAAGTGTGATAGAGATTCAAGTCTCATCCCACATACACTGTATAGGATCCAAGCTTGAGCTACAGTGGTACCTCGAGATACGAGTTTAATTCGTTCCGTAACCTTGAGGCGTGGGAAACTATGAGACGCTCGAGTCATGGTAAACTGGTGGGTCATGTGCAGCCGGCCGATCCGCGCCATTACTCCTATCTCAAATGTTGCTCGTATTTCAAAGCAAAAATCGCTCGCTCGACGGCTTGTATCTCAAAAATCTCGTATGTTAGGGCACTCCTATCTCGAGGTACCACTGTACCCGTAAATGGGAGCAGTAACATTTTTGAGTGACGATTCGTCCAGGCCTTTTTGCAGAGCGCCCAGACATCGCCTCCCTGACCCTTCATGGCAATCCTGTGAGGCAGGCACTATTCTTCTCCTTCCCACTGTGCAGAGGTGGGAACAGGGGGCAGAGAGCAGGTGGGATACCATGTTCAAAGCCACACAGCTCGTCAACAGCGCAGGCTGCATTTGAACCCAAGGCCCAGGGGTTTCCCCGGCCCGCTAGGAAAACAGGCTCATGGTGCCGGTGCTAAAAAAGCGGAGCCACAACCCTTCCTCCCTCGAAGGGGGTGGAGAAGCCCTGGCTCAGGTGCTCCTCAGCGTCTGTGGGGAAAACCGGGCCAAGGCTATGCGATCCTGCGGGGTCCCCGGCACAGGAAGGGTCGGCTCCGCCTGGTGCGTTCTGAGAGCGAGTGGCCCTCCGTATCCCGAGTCGTCCCCCGGGTCAGGAGCCCATGTGCAGAGCGAGAGCCCTTTCACATTCGGGGACATTCGTTTTCCACCGGCGAAACACAGGGATTAAATCTCACGCCTGCCCCGAGGTCCCCGTGCAGAGACGGCCAGACCAAGGCCTGCCCCCTCTCCAGGCCCCGCTGGCGGTGGGGAGCTTTCAGAAAGCGTGGCCAGGTGTCCCCTCACACCCCTGCAGCCAGGGGCAGGCCCACACAGGCCTGGGGCTGGCCACGCTGCCGCCGCCAGAAGCCTGGACTCCCCGCTTGGTCACACCCCAGCAGCAGGGCAGCCAGAGCCAGGAGGGAGTGGGCAGGCCTGGCCCTGCCACCAGAGGGGACCTGTCACCGGAGGGGACCTGCCGCTGGCTCCTGGGCGCTGGGCTTTCCTCAGACGGGCGTGTGAACTGCGGAGGCCCTCCCCAGGAGGGCTGGCTACAACTTGTCGGGGATCCTGTTACTCCTGAAGCCGGTTCCAAAAACAATACGAGGCCTGATGTATTAACCCTGATTAAATTGGCCCGCAACATGCTTTGCACTTAATTCGCCTATTTTTCTTCTGCTTGCCTCCCCCTTCTCGGGGCTCCATCCCCCCCTCTCCCCCAAAGCTCAATTTGGAAACAGCAGTGGATCTGAAGGCGGGCCCCCCTGGCCGAGCGGTGCATCCCCCAAAGCCAGGCCGGCAAGGAGCCAGGGCCCCGGAATCACCTGTCTTTTGTGCATTTTGACGTCTAAGCCCGGATGAGGGGAAAGGCCCACAGCGCGAGAGAAATAAACGCGCCCCTGCACGAAGGCCGGGGCCCAGGACGCCTGCGCGGGCTCCCTCACATTTTCCAGTTCCCTCTTACATTTTTCCCTGACATCTCTGCCCGGGGTGACTCCGAGGAGGCGCTTACCTGTCAAAACGGAAAGGCTTTCGAAACGAACAGCCGATTGCACACAGGGGCCCTGCGAAATCTGAAGTCAAAGACGCAATGACGGCCATGAGGAACTGTGCCTGGACCAGTGGATCCGGGGTCCGCTTTCTGCACGGAAACGGATGCAGGTGGTCATTGCGCCCTGGGCCACGTGTGGAGCCTCCGTGCCTTCTCCTGGTCTTGAGCGTCAGTGGGTTTCTCCCCTATTTTGGAAGGGGCCCTTCAGGAGACCATCTACCTCCCTGTCTGGTCTCCTGGCAACCAGGATGCCATCTGAGAACCGCAGGAAGGGATCACAGGGCGGCGGTGTCAGAAGCCAGCAGCTCCAGGGGGAAGGCGCAGGCAGGAAGGGAAAGCAAACCAGACTTTCCCCGAGGCTGGGCTCGCCCGCCGGCCCTCCCGTCCCGGCAATCCAGCCTGCCCTTCTCCTGGGGGCCCTTCCTGGCTGCGGGCGGCATTTTGAAAGCAACGCGCACATTTTACTGTCAGGAGGAGAATTAGTGTCTCAGAACAGCCTCAAATATGATCGCATGTAATTGTTTTATAGGTGCTGGCACGGGTTCAGGGAAAAATGGGTTTTTAATACCGAATCTTTCTCTTTCTCTTTGTTTCCCCGTGATTTGTGGGCTCCGTGAATGGCAGGTTCCTGGCAGATGCACGAGTTTGATTTCCCCTTTGTTTTCTCACGCTCTTGGAGTTCAGGGTTTCCTTCTCTCTCTTTCTCTCTCTCTTTTTTACTTTTTTTATTTTTTGCTTTCTTTTCCCCTCATGCATCACAAATGCTGTTTAATAGGGTGGTTTTCTCCCCACCGGAGATACATCGTTTGGAGAAACCACACATAAATTTAACCTCTCTCCAAAGAGTCGTTAAGGATTCCAATGCACATCTATGTGACGTGCTCACACGGACTGAGGGACGCTTTTCTTTTCCATTTAAACTAAGGAACTGCCCGATGCACGACTTCCCGCCCCACCTTTACCCCCACGGAAAAGCCGTTTTCAGGCAAAGGAATGCAGGAGGGCCAAGATCTCCCCTAGCCCCCAAAGGCGCACCGAGTGGTGCTGAGGCGAAGGACGTCTCTGGTTAAAGGGTGGCCCCGGAGGCACCAGGCTTCTGAAGGTAAAACTCATCCATCAGGCGATGCCCTCCAAGGTCATCCTTGGATAAACCAACACGTTCCAGGGCATAGGGAAGTAGGAAGAACAGGATTCACTGATCGCGGTTAGCAACCTTGGGTTTGTATCAGGATACAGAGGCCACTGAGATTCTTTAAAAACAGATGTGCTCCAAAACCAGTTTGGCTCAGTGGATAGTGCGTCGGCCTGTGGACTGAAGGGTCCCAGGTTCGATTCTGGTCAAGTGCATGTGCCTTGGTTGCGGGCACATCTCCAGGAGGGGGTTGCAGGAGGCAGCTGATCGATGTTTCTCTCTCATCCATGTTTCTAGCTCTCTATCCCTCTTCCTTCCTCTCTGTAAAAAATCAATAACATATTTTTTTTAAAAAAACACACACAAAAAAACACAGATGTGCTTTAGAAAAAATCCTTCTGGCTAGAATGTGAAGAGGAGACCGCAGAGTGACCAGAACTGGGACCGGTGCAAGAGTATGGTGAGTGATGATGAGGGTCTAGAATAGCGGTCAGCAAACTGCGGCTCGCAAGCCACAGGCAACTCTTTGGCCCCTTGGGTGTGGCTCTTCTGCAAAATACCACGGCCTGGGAGAGTCTATATTAAAGAAGTGGCATTAGAAGAGGTTTAAGTTTAAAAAATGTGGCTCTCCAAAGGAATTTCAATCGTTGTCCTGTTGATACTTGGCTCTGTGGACTGGTGAGTTGGCCGAACACTGAGCTAGATGAGGGTGAGAAAGGGGAGGGGAGATGGGGAACTCGATGACGATTTCTGTCAAGTGGACCCTTCTTAGCATCACAGGTGCAAAGTGGGTCATTCTGATATGATCACCTTGACAGTCATTTTTTTTTTTAAAAGAACCAATGGAATGCAACCACCATTTTGCTCCTGATCCGTTACTGTCTCTGACCTCCTCCTTCTGTCTCAGTCCTGAGCTTCCCCATTCCTCACGCCACTGCATGTGCCCCATCACCCCCTCAGACTCCCTGCAGCATGCTAACAACACATTGCAACACATCAATTCCCTGGCTTGATGTCTAGGTTATGTCGAAATGACCCTGTGTCAAAATATCACCCATCCTTGTGCTGAACCGCAAAATAAGCAGAAGTCCTTTCGCGTTTGCGGATAAATCCTCAAAAGAGAAAGCCGAGAGATGGCTGTTTACTGTAGAAAGCCATCTCCGGAATCTCTAGTCAGACCCTCTTCCCTGGGCATTCCAAGGTCATGGGCCTCTCAGGAGGAGCCGCGGGAGCAGGTGAGATGCTGCCAACAGACTCAGAGGAGGCAGCACCTGTCGGCCCCGCATCCAGGGCTGCCCACTCTGCGCAGGAAATGGCCCCCACTGGGTGTCCTCGCAGCCACTTCAGGCAGCCCCGCGTTTGCTTCTGATGAGTGCCCCCTCACGACTGCCCATATGGCCGGCCCGCTCCTCGCTGCCAGCGAACGCACGGATGAGTCCGCCCGCCTCCCTCTCTCTTTCCCATCCGGTCATGTGACCCTGCAGCTCAGCTCACACGCCTTCCAGCTCAAGCTTCGTTCCTCAACTCAAGGTGTTGGGGAGGGGGAACCGGGTAGGCCATCAAGCTCCCCTCACACTTTACAGGCCCGAATGCACTTGTGGGCTTTTTCTGATTTCCTAAGAGCCCTGGTGCTCCGAGTTGTAACATGGGTCTTTTCTTCCAAGTACAGCGGTACCTCGAGATACGAGTTTAATTCGTTCCATAACCTTGAGGCATGGGAAACTATGAGACATTATGAGTCTTGGTAGACTGGTGGGTCGTGTGCAGCCGCCGATCCACACAATGACTGCTATCTCAACTGTTGCTCATATTTCAAAGCAAAAATCACTCGCTCGACGGCTCATATCTCAAAAATCTCGTGTGTTAGAGCACTCGTATCTCGAGGTACCATTGTACCTGTAGATAAGGGTTCGCATTCCCGCAGGCTGGGGAAAATCTTATTATTCTACGCTGTGTGTCTTGAACACACAAAGAGTATCGGTTGGGTTTCCAGGTGGTGAAAGCTTCATCCAGGGGTGATGGCCCCAGACAGGTGGCCTGGCAGGGCTCTTCCGGATGATAAATGGGGGACCCTGGCAGGTGGGGATCATGCTGAACTCATTAGGAACCGGGCTCGCCCTGGACCAGGGGGTCTTTCTGAGGGGGTTTGATGGATGGTTTCCAACATCTCTTCCAGTCCCAGCATGCTGGCGTCTGCTCACGGGGATGGACCGTGTTCGGTGTCCCTGTGTGGGTGTTGAGCATGGCTTGTTACAAAGTCGGTGCCCAGGCCTGAGAGCTCGGGGGGTGGGGGTCACGGGGTCCGTGCACAGTAGCTCCCTTTGTCCGGACACAGGCACGCGGCCGCCCCTGCTCAGTGACCGCGTCCCGATGCTGGTGATAATGGCGGTGACACGAACCACCGCCTGCCTGAAGGCCCTGCAGCTGGGGCGAGAGCTGGGCTTTGGCGTCTGAAATCCCGGATCTGCCGCTGATTGGCTGCCCGGCCGTGGGCAGGTGACTGCCTTCAGCTCCCTGAGTCCCTCTTCTCTCACTGCTTGCATGAGGAGAAAGCACAGCGCCGGCACCTCGCAGACCTTCAGGACATTTTTGTTTCTGCCCTTTCCCTAGGAGGCTGAGGGGCCAGCCACCTCGGGTTCAAAGCCACCTCAGGTTCAACGTGTGACCTTGGGTGGGTGACTGCAGCTCGGTGTCCTTGTCTATAGAATGGAATAATGGTAGCTCACGGAATCTTTTCTGGTCGCCCCCAGATCTCTTCCCCACCCTCCCTCCTGCCCCCACCCCTCTCTGACCTTGGGGAGGCTGACTCAGTGGACATCACCATCACCTCTGCTCTGATGCCAGCTGGGTGCTGCCAGTGGGCCTCACAGGCCAGAGGTCAGAGGTCAGGGTGGTTTTCCCCCCGGTTCCTCCCTGCCAGGCTGCGGTGTGGAGGTGCTGAGTTCTGTCCCTAAAGCCACGGCTCCTTCTCCCGTGCTGCTGTCCTTCCACTGACCCCTCATGCCTGCGGGTATATGTAGTTCGCTGTGGTTGCTACTCCCTCCACGCTTAACCATCGCCACCCACAGGTCCTCTATCCCGTCTAGATCTTCTGTAAATACCCCCTTCCTTAAGCCCTCCTTTCAAATGACTTTTAATTTTGCTAAAATACATACAACCTACAACTGACCATTTTAATCATGTCTAAGTGTACAGGTTCGCATTGTTGTGTAAACATCACCACCATCCACACCCAGAACGTTTTCATCCTGCAAAACTGAAACTCTGTCCCCGGGAAGCAGTGATTCTCCACTGCCCCGCCCCCTCCACCCAGCCCCTGGCAACCACCAGTCTACCCGGAGAAGTGGAATCAGCATCTGTCTTTCGTGACTGCCTTATTTCACGTCACGTAATTATTCTCAAAGTTGATCCATGTTGTAGCATGTGTTACCATTTCCCCTCTTTTTCAGGGTGAAGGATACTCTATTGTATGTGCGTGTCACATTTTGCATATCCATTCGTTTGTTGATGGAAACCGGAATTGCTTCTATCTTTTGGCTCCTGTGCAGGCTGCGGCTGTGAACACAGGTGTACAAACATCCCCACACCCTCTTTAATTTTCCCTTCTGCCAAGATCCTCAGGAATATGTCATCTATACACGGCAGCATCGTGTTGTTTTGAGTAACTGAGTTAATATGTTAGAACGGTGAGCACTCAGCAGGTTCTGGGGGTGGCTGAGCCTCTGTGTCTTGAGCACCAGCTAACCACCTTCCCTGCTCAAGTTAGGCTGGGCAACGGGACTGCACCCTGGAGAGCGGATGTGACTAGAATGGGGCACCCCCTTCTAAGCCTGGCCCACCTACCCCTGTGCCCTCCGATCCTTTATGCCGTCTCCCTTTCTGTGGGGTAGACGTCGATCTGCAGGGAGATCCTGGAGGCCACACATTCAAGGTGGCAGAGCCGCCGTCAGCCTGGGTCCCTCCACATACGGAGCAGAGGGAGGTGCTAGCGTCATCGTCCATGTTTTACAGATGATAAAACCGGGAGATATGGGAACCTGCCCAGCCAATAGCAGGGCCTAGATTTGAACCCAGCCAGCGGTCTGCCCCAGGGTCCACACTCCTAAGTACAGCTCCACACTGTGTCTCTCCCAAAGTTAGGAACAAGGCTTCGCCATTCTAATTTCCTTTTCCCAGATAATTCCCAGACCCGCCTGGGTGGAGTTCATGGTGCTAACCACTGCACCAAGGTGGCCGACATTCCATTCATTGCACTGCATTCCCGCTGGGACAAGAGGGGCAGGAAGGAAACAGCCAAGTGCTGGCAGTTGCATCCCCGCCACCTCTGTGCTTCTCTCTCTCTCTCTTAAATACACTTTATTGATCTTTTACAGAGAGTAAGGAAGAAGGATAGAGAGCTGAAACATCGATGAGAAACAAACATCAATCAGCTGCCTTCTGCTCACCCCCTACCGGGTATCTGCCTACAATCAAGGTACATGCCCTTGACTAGAATCCAATCTGGGACCCTTGAGTCCACAGGCTGATGCTCTATCCACTGAGCCAAACTGGCCAATGCATCTGTGCTGCTCTTGGGTGCTCTTTTCTCCTAGAGCAGCGGTTCTCAATATGGAGGTCATGACCCCTTTGGGGGTCGAATGACCCTTTCACAGGGGTCGCCTAAGACTATTGGAAAACACCTATTTCCCATGGTCTTAGGAACCAACACACTGCTCCTTGGTTTGCTGTTGTTATATGAAGACTGTTGCCCATGCTACACCTCGATTCAAGACAAAATTTCATTTATTTGTAATTAGAAAGAAATATGTCACAATATATAATTACATATTGTTTTTGTGATTAATCCCTATGCTTTATGTTCAATTTATAACAATGAAAATACATCCTGCATATCAGATATTTACATTACAGTTCATAACAGTAGCAAAATTACAGTGAAGAAGTAGCAACGGAAATAATTTTATGGTTGGGGGTCACCACCACATGAGGAGCTGTCTTAAAGGGTCGCGGCATTAGGAAGGTTGAGAACCGCTGTCCTAGAGCCTGCAACCTGCTCTAAGGACTGAAGAAGGAGGGGTGCTCCCTGGCTCCATGGCAGCAAAGTCGGGATTACCTGCCGACATTATAGCTGGCAGCCCCTGGCTGCTGGCACCCTGTGAAAGAGAACACGATGGCAATTTTCCAGCTAAATTCTCCCAATTAGGCAGTTAGAGAAACATTATCCAGCCCAGGATGAAGCTGATGAAATGGAGGGGCAGCCTCCGGGAGATGCAGTGCTAATCTTGTCTGTGCTGAGGCCCACAGGCCAGAACACGTATGTCCAGGGGTGCTCTGTGTCCACAGAGAGGCATGTGCAGAGTCTGAGGGCCTGCTTGGGGGCCCACGCATGATCCGTCCACCTCAGCCACTCCAAGGGCCCCATCTTCCTCTACAAGCTCTGAGCAGGAAAGAGCTCTGAACCCCCAACTCTCCCAGCTCTGGTCTGGACTGAGTGGGCAAAGAGAGGAGGGGGGCGGGGCAGGAGACAGGATTACATGAAGTTAAAGGCAGAGGAGAAAGCACAGTGCAGGCGCCTCGCAGACCTTCAGGACATTTGCATTTCTGCCCTTTCCCTAGGAGGCTGAGGGGCCAGCCACCTCGGGTTCAAAGCCACCTCAGGTTCGACGTGTCATAGTTTCCCACACCTCAAGGTTACGGAACAAATTAAACTCGTATCTCGAGGTACCACTGTATCTTATTTAATGCTCCTAACCCTCCCGCACTTAACGTAGGGCTGGGGAAACAGGTGTACCGGGGAGGGTCCCAGGCATGATGCAGGCCAGCATTCTCGAGCGATGCTCAGAATCCCAGCCTCTTCATCAACAGAGTCTTTACATTTTAGAGCCTCCATCCCAGTTCATTCTTACAACGCTGGGAGGTGGGTCCTCCTGTCCTTCCCTGGTTATACCTGGGAAACGGGGACTTCGTCAAATGAATGGAATCCAGGCCAGCAGTTCCACACACAGACCGAGCCAACTGTCCGACCCCTCAGAAAGGCCCTGGGTCCTCATGCCAGAAGCCTGTGCAACACATCGGTTTAACGGGAATGACAATAATAACTGTGAGGTGAGCACCATGCCAGGTGCCTCACCCAAGTGCCCTAACATACAAGATTTTTGAGATATGAGCCTTCCAGCAAGCGGTTTTTGCTTTGAAATACGAGCAACAGTTGAGATAGGAGTAATCGTGCGGATCGGCCGGCTGCACACGACCCACCAGTTTACCTCGACTCGAGCGTCTCATAGTTTCCCACATCTCAAGGTTATGGAACGAATTAAACTTGTATCTCGAGGTACCACTGTATCTTATTTAATCCTTACAATGATTCTGTCAACTAAGTCACCGCCGCCCCACTTTGCCAAGGAGGAGGTTATGGGCCAGAGGGAGGAAGATCTTGCCCAGGGTTGACTCCAGCCTCAGTGCTCCTGACCCTCCTGATCCAAGCCAGTGCCCCTGACCTCCATGCCAGCCCACCTCCTCTTTGGCAAGGCCCACCGAGCACACAGGCACAGTGGGCCGTGCAGAGGCCGAGACAGAATAAGGTCCCAGACTGAAAGCACCAAAGGACAACAGATTGAGGGAAAGAGAAAAAGAGAGAGACAGAGACAGAGACAGAGACAGACCCTCGGGTCAGGGCTGTCAAGGATGGTCTGTGAGGGATGCAGACTTGGATACAGCGTCACTGCAGTCGCCAAGGGAGGCCATTCTGAGCAGAGATGTGGTAGAGCAGGTGTCTCGGGGCTGTGGGCCTTCTGGGCTGGTTATCACACAAGAAGGGTAGGACATGAGGCCATAAACACGTGTTGGGTTGAGATCAGGTTGTTAGGGATTTGGGTATCAAAAACGAAGTGAGGTCTTTACCATAGGGAACTAGGGAGCTACTGGATGTTGGGACAAGGTGCCGAGATATTTCTCCAAGATGACCAACCTGGTTAAGGTGTTTGGGATGGATCTGAGAAGGGGAAGAGTGGATGACATGAATAGTGGAGTGACAGGGCATGCTGAAGGTCATGTTGACAGAACATCGCTGCTGACTGCAAACACACAGGCGACCAGACCTGTTATCATCCCTGACAAGATGGCAGTCGACGTCCCAGATTTTCTGTGAATTCCATTTCCCTGGGCCACAAACACTTCATCCCCCTCCACGAAATGTTGATGTTGGAGGGAGACCAGACTAATCAAGGCCTAAGTATGAGAAGAGGCTCCCGGTGCTTGGCACCGCCGTGGAGGAAAGTCCTCAAGCGTGAAACGGCCCCAGCCCCTGGTTCCCACAGCAATCACGGCCTGATTATTCATCGGGGTTCGAAGGAAAGCAAAAAGGAGCTGATTTGGTGAGGTTTCCCTGCGCTGGCCTCGAAGGCCACAGAGCCTTTCAGATTTACAGAAGCTTCCAGGGAGGGCTGCACCCTACTTTCCTCTGCAGCCAGGATGGGCTGGAGGACCCGGATCACGGGCACACGGCCAATCGGAGGCTGTCCCGGGTGCAGGATGGACTTGGCTTCCTGTGAAGAACCGGTGGGAGG
This sequence comes from Lasiurus borealis, assembly GCA_004026805.1. NCBI lineage: Eukaryota > Metazoa > Chordata > Mammalia > Chiroptera > Vespertilionidae > Lasiurus > Lasiurus borealis. The sequence continues at coordinate 24,552 of PVJN01026059.1, forward strand.
TGGGGAGGAGTCCTTCTTAGGGCCAGCATGAAAGGGGAAGGCACCAACAAGCATGAGTGTGCCTGCACTGTCCAGGGGCACCCATAAAAAGAAAGAAAACACTGCCTCTAGACTGCCAGGATCTATAACTTCACAACGAACGTACAGTCCATAAAAAATGAGCTCTGTGCCCGGCCCCGGGGAGGGGAGAGCCAGACTGGAAGCGAGCGAGCAGAGATCTCGTGAAATTACTTCCTGGATGCAGATTCTCATCACTGGGCCATTCACAGCAATTACCCTGGATGGTTCCCCCCGCCCCTCCTTCCTCTGCCCCCCACACCTCTCGCCAGCCCAATTTCGCCCGTGATTTTGAAAGTCATGGATATGTTTCATTGGGACTTGGCTCCAGGCTGCCAGGAAAAGCAGATTCGGGCCAGAAATAGTCGGATTTGGACATGATGGCAGAGCCAAGCTGCCGCCAACTGAACTTCACCTCAAGTCTGATGTGGGGAGGAGGGATGGAGGATTTCTAGGCACCGGTGGGTGGCGGTAGCCAGGATTCTGTTTGTTTAAAACGTCTTGCCCAAACCACAGCCAAGGTTCCCAGACCCCGAAAAACGTCTGGCGACTCCCATTCCATGCCACCCGCAGGTCTCTCTTCTCAGGAGAAGGCTCTTGTTCTCATACACAAGGAACTCTAAACACCGCCGGCCAGAAATAGATTTAATAGATCTGAAACTCTGCGTTTCTTTCCCCTGCCCAGTTAAATGGCACTTGAGAGTCCTTCAGAGCGTTTTTAAGCGTGAATTGACAGAACAGGAAAAAGACGTTCTGATACGGGCTCAGAAACGCGTTGTGGTCCTTTGATTCTCGGATGCACGCTGTCCGATTTAATATTTTTGAAGCGTGTACTTTTCCAACACGGAGCGGGGCCTTTCATTCCCCAATCATTTGTTAGATGACTTCTATGACGTGTTCAATGACGTCTTCTATGGGGGACTTGGTGTGCCCGGACGAGCACTTGGCACATGGCGCTAAGACCGAGTATTGATTTTCTCTGAATCTGCTTCTCCTATAAGAGTGCCTAGGGTTGCCTCTGGCCTGGATGTTCCCTTCCGTCTTTGAGGGTTTCTTCACCTCTGAAATGCCAGGTGAGGCTAAGGAAGGAAAAGAAATCCTAGACAGGACCAGACCAAGACCAGGCTGATGACCCAGGACAGTGAGGTCAAGGAACAGAGCTCAGTCTATGCTTTAGGGTAGAGCTACACAATGAGTCTCCCAAATGGCCTACCCTGGATCACGGGAGGGACACGGCCCAGTGGAACTTGGATGGTAGAGGTCTGTAGGATTCAGGACCTTGGACATCACTAGGAGATGAAACCGATTTTTAAAGGAAGGGGTATGTCATTGGGTACCTGCAGGAATCTGTTGTATGCAAAGCTGCCACTCGAATAGCGACTCCTTTTGAGAGGAGGGGACATGCTAGCCACTCTTTCACCTGAACGGCTTTTATAATATTCTTCAGCTTGCTTCTGTCCCAGAAAACAGACTGGAGTCTCATGAAACTGTGCTTAGTTTCTACACTACCATATAGGGGCACTTATTCTATACTGGGCATCATGGGAAGGCATTCCACATAGACGGTATTTCTTTCTGAGTTACAAGTTTCCCAAGGCCCCGTGACCAGTTAGTGCTGGAGCTTGTATCTGAGACCAAGTCTGTCCAGATACTGTCTACTAAACCCTGATCCTTGGCCTGCCTCTGCAGCTATGAAAAGCATCAAAGCTGATAGATACATATGGAGGTCAAAGACACTGGCTGACCCAGAGCAGAGGTCTTGGAGGTCAGCCAGAACAGACTTGCTCAGTCTGGCTTTAAGATGACCCCTGGGACTTCCCCAAAACCCAATCTCTCACAGGAACGTTTCCTCTGCTGGGCATGTGCGGCGCTCCCGGAAACAGCACCCGCCATGGAAGGCATTTCTGATCGAAGTGACGGTTTGATAAAGGGACCTCCACCAAGCACAGAACCCGGCTATGTTGTCAACAGCTAGAAACCGTTATCGCGCTGATTAACGATGCCATTGTGGAGAAAAGTGATGAACCCAGCAGGAAGGACCCAAGGGAATAACACGGTGACTAATCAATCTCAAAGGGATTGCCAGGTGATGTTTGTTTTGTGAGAACTGGAGGGAATCACGGATACAATCATTTTCCTTGACTCCGACGCTCCGTCTGGTCCATGGGCAACAACACCAATCAGAGCCTGGGCAGCAGGAAGGGGAGGGGGAGCTTGCCTCTGGCCGACCACCCACCCTCCCACCCTGGGTTGGCTGCCAGTGCGGCTGCGCTATCTCCCCTCCGCTCTTCGCCTCCACTTTCTCAAGAGCCAGCCCTCACCTGAATTGTTAATTCCCTTCTTCATCAGACTTGGATGGGTTTCTTGCAGCACTGCCAAGTGGAACTGGCTCTTAATTATATCAATCCACGAGGCCACACCAAAGACAGCCTTATCAAGAACACCCATTCGTCAGACTATTTAAAGAAACGGGGAAAGAAACAATAGCTGACAGGATGACAGTCGGTGTCCAGGGGAGGCCTCTAACAGCCTGCGACATACAGCTTCTTGCAGCTTCCCAAGCCGGGCTTGGATCTGGCTACTTAAGACCCGACTTCACGTGCAGGAACGGAACTGCGCCAAGAAAGATATCTTTATAAGCGGTGATGTGAAGTGAGCCCTATGGATCTTTTCATTTCGAATTAGACTTCATTTGCGACTTGAAGAACCACATCTGACCGCAGATATAAAGTCAGAGTGCTTGTTTTGGGGCTGATGGCATATGACGGAAGGTGGAGAAAGTGACAGGTACCTGCTTTTCTAGCCTTCTCCATCTTCCTCATACACTTACTTACTCTGGGAACTCAAGCTTTGGAGAAATGCTACGGGAAGGAATGATTTCTATCCATGCCACCCACCAGAGTTGCACCCCTAGCCCAGGAGGAAAGGAGGTGGTGAGACAACAGACACAGAAAGTCAGATGGATTTCAATGCGAATGTGCTGCTTCAAAGACGGTGGAAGGGGCCTGGAGCCAAGGAATGCAGGCAGCCTTCAGAACCTGAAAAATGCAAGACATGGATTCTCCCCTAGAGCCTCTCAGGGGAGTGGTTGGCCCTGCCAACACCTTCACTTCAGCTCATCAAACTCCACCTCAGACCTTTGACCTCCAGAACTGTCAGATAACAAGTCTGTGTTGCTTTACACCTCAAAACTTGTAGTCATTTGTTACAGCAGCTGTAAGAAGTGAATACAGCGTGCAATGCAAGGCTCCTCCTAACTCGCACACATACCTGCTCGGTGTCTAACCCCATCGCTGTGTTTATCTGTGCACAGCTTTCCACTGGTCTTCTATTTGCCACGGTCTTGGTTTACCTGCCTCTGACCCACCACCCACCCTCAGCATCCAGCTAGCCCCCCCTTCTGCCTGTTGCAGTGCTGCTGGGTCTAATCCTAGTGATTTGGTCTATGGATTGATATAGGATACCCTCTGGGAACCCTAGCCTCCATTTCTTAGGAATTTGCTACCAGATCTCATTCTTCTTCTAACTATTCAGTATACTCTATTTCCGCCCCATTTAACAATAAAGATGTTAAATTAGATAGGTATTAACTTGCACAAACTTACATTGCTACTAGGTCCTAGTGCCAGGATTATAATCCAGATCTGTCCAACTCCAAACAAAGTCTATGTTCTCCAAGCTTCTTCAATGCAGCCATTCTCATTAGCCACCCCTTGGGGGGCCTCAGGAACAGTGACCCAGAGCCTGATCTTTTAACCTCCGGATTCATGTTAGGACTTCCAATACCTACTTCTTTCTGCTAAAAGTCAGAACTGACTTAGTCTCTGCTTGATTTCCTCAGAGAGAGCAAATCCAGATCTAAGTTATCAAGTGGCATACTTGGTTCAGCTTTAGATTCATTAAGCAGTGATGTAAAAACTTTCCCCACTCTCAACTTCCCGCCTCCACGGACTCGTGTCTACTGTGTTTATGTCTGAAACACCTGACTTTTCTACAGGGAGATCCCTCCCATGACCCCTGATGGCCTGCATACCCCAACCACTGACGCACACTGAGGCCATCCTCTCCTGTCACCGTTCAATGCTCAGAACTGAAAAAGCCTGGTTTACACCATCACAATGTTCAAGGGACCGTTCATCTTCTTTTTTAAAAAATATATATTTTATGGATTTTTTACAGAGAGGAAGTGAGAGGGATAGAAAGTCAGAAACATCGATGAGAGAGAGACATCAATCAGCTGCCTCCTGCACACCCCACACTGGAGATGTGCCCGCAACCAAGGTACATGCCTTTGACCAGAATCGAACCTGGGACCTTTCAGTCTGCAGGCTGACGCTCTAACCACTGAGCAAAACCGGTTCCAGCTCATCTTCTTTTTAAAAGATATGTTTTTATTGATTTTAGAGAAAGAGGAAGGGAGAGGGAGGGAGAGAGAAACATCAATCCCCAACTGGGAGAACCGAGTCTGCAACCTGAGCACGTGGCCTGAGCGGGAACTGAACCGGTGACCTTCTGGCACATGGGGGATGCTCCACCACTGAGCCACAGGGGCCCGGGCAGGGAGATTATTCCTCTTGGTATCCCTGGCTGCTCTGTACAACAGTCACACCTTATCTGGGATTTTGCATTATAAGGTTTCAGTTACCCTCTGGCAACTGTGGCCCAAAAACACGAAGTGAAAAATTCCAGAAATAAATAACCCGCTAAGTCTTAAATGGCGTGGATTTCTGAGTAGTGTGATGAAATCTCGCGCTGTCCTGCTCCCTCCTGCCCGGGATGTGAATCATCCCTTTGTCCAGAGTCTC
>PVJN01026060.1:0-29169 GCA_004026805.1 Lasiurus borealis
CACAGCTGCTGACTGCCATCATGGCGAGGCGTCATCAGCGTCTTCCATCTCTGGCCTGTTTCTCCTCTTGCCTTCGTGGTTGGAGCATAATTGAAATAAGCGGACATTCAACAAAAGTTCATGGTCCTGGACAAAAAGCTGTTTCTGAAGTCTTAACTAAAATTTCTATCGGTAGCTCATCTCATGGCAAAATTGCTTCACCTGCCATGCACAGAAAGCAGTCCTATTTCTGTGCAAAGCATTAACATTTAGAGTTACCAAGATTGCATTAAAAAAAAAATCAGTAACCTTTAAAACCGTCGGCTCCCACCAGCACTGTTTTCGCTTTTAGAGCCATAAAGCTTTCAGAGAGGATGGAGCGCCGTGACTGAGCGGGGCTGCGTGTGACGGTTCCCATGCTGCGTGTGGCTTTTTCCTCCTGCTTATTTTTTTTTTAATTTTGTTCAAACATCACTTGGTTCTCTTTTATCACATCACGAAATGGGGTTGAAATGCTTCTACAAAGATCCAAACATCCCATCACATCCCTTTGAGAGAAAGAGCGGCCCGCTATCCCGACATCACACGACGAACCCTGGGTCTTGCCCCGGCCTGGGTCCCCCAAAGAATCACTCCAGGCCCCACTTTTTCCTCTGGGTCAGCAGGGGAGAAGGGAACCAGCTGGCTCCTCCTTTTATACACTCAGGGGTCAGCTCATCCTCCTCCTCCGCGTTTCACAAGACTAAACAAGAGCGATCCCGGGGACTGACTCACCCCTTTTACCCCCGGGCCGTTAACCACCTCGTGGATCCCTGAGCCGTGGCTACGTTTCCCTCCCTCTTGTTCCAGAGCTCACAGCCCTCCCATCGTCGTCCTGCGAGGACGGAGCCTTTCCCGAGGGATGCTCCATGGAGGGCTTCTCAGGGTCCCAACAGTGTCCTGCCTTTCCTCACTGCACGGCGAGGAGGACACGGCGGAAAACGCGTGCCCACCAGCATGTTCTCTGCCCGTTTCTAGTAGTATCTCCTCGAGTGTGCTCCTTTCCACCTGGGCTCCGGCCCAGCAGCTGCATCCGGGGCAGGTGAGCCGTTGTGAGCACATGGAGAAGAGGTTATCGTTATTTATGGGTTGTGGTATTATTTCCCCTGTGAACACCCACGCTTGCCCCAGGCGGTGTATAAGACAACTGGGCGTATAAGACGACCCCCAAACTTTCCACTTAAAATATAGAGTTTGGGATATACCCGCCCTATAAGACAACCCCCAGCATATAAGAAGACCCCCGACTTTTGAGAAGATTTTCCCGGGTTTAAAAGGCGTGTTCCACACCAGAAAATACGGTACTTATACAGTGGTACCTCGAGATACGAGTTTAATTGGTTCCGTCACCTTGAGGCGTGGGAAACTATGAGATGCTCTAGTCTCCGTAACCTGGTGGGTCGTGTGCAGCCGGCTGATCCGCGCCATGACTCCTATCTCAAATGTTGCTCGTATTTCAAAGCAAAAATCGCTTGCTCGCTTGACGGCTCATATCTAAAAAATCTCGTATGTTAGGGCACTCGTATCTTGAGGTACTGCTGTATTTGAAATGGACTAAGAGCCAGTCCCATGTCCACAGGCCTGGCTGTGTGCACAGGGTGTTCAGACATTACCCCCAGCCGGGGCAAAGACCCCCAGGCAGCGCGATTCTCCTCGCCTGCTGCACGTAGAGGAGGAAAGGGCCCTACATTGGAGAGCAAGCCCCAGCAGGGAGGCAGGAAGAGCCAGCCTGGGACGATGGCTTCAAGCCGAGGTGGGGTTACATGTCCATGGACCCCACTGGGAGGCAGTCATGGGTCAAGCGGCTAGAACTTCTATCACTGACTTTTGTCATTAATGACAAATGGAAGCACATAACAATCCAACATATAAGCGCCCGATAGATTTCTATACTGTGGTGTCATATACCTTCTGGACCTTAGAGCTAAAAAAAGTCTAAGTCTGCCCATTAGTGAGGAAGCTGTTATTATCTACCTTGATTTTTTTATTGGGTTTAAAATACTTACTGTGCCAACTTTCATCAATACTATCTCTCAGTGGCTGTCTTTGGGTACAGATAAAAGTGCCTAAATGGCAGCCACAGAAACCATAAAAATATGTACCATGACTTTAAGAAAACACACACAGCCCTATAAATGTTGGTCACAGCTAATCCTCACAACCAATTGGCTTGGAGGTCAATTCCCCCCAGTGATTCCAACAACAATCAAGACTTAACTACAACAAGGCTGTACACACAGTCCACAAAGGGGTGCACCAAGAGTATCCACCTCAGGTAACTGGGGAGGCTGAGCCACTGGGTACAATAGGACACCTAGCACACAAAGTCACTCTACCAACTCAGGGAAGCAGCCAAAATGTGGAGACAAAGAAACAGATCACAAATGAAAGAAATGGAGGAAAACAAATGACTGGATATACAGTTCAAAACCACAGTTATAAGTTGTTTCAAGAATTTCCTAGAAAAGATGGATAAATTTAGTGAAACCCAAGAAGAGATGAAAAAGGACCAACTAAAAATTAAATATGCACTGACTGAAATAAAAAATATTATACAGAGACCTAACAGCAGACTAGAGAAGTGCAAGAATCAAGTCAAAGTTTTGAAATACAAAGAAGCAGAAAACAATCAACTGGAAAAGCAAAAAGAAAAAAGAATCCAAAAATGTGAAGATAGTGTAAGCAGCCTCTGGGACAACTTCAAGCACACCAGCATCAGAATTATCGGGGTTCCAAAAGAAGAACAGTGAGAAAGATACTGAAAGCCTACTTAAAGAAATAATGACTGAAAATTTCCCCCATCTGGTGAAAGAAATAGATGTACAAGTCCAGGAAGCACACAGAATCCCAAACAAAGGAATCCAAAGAGGACCACACCAAGACACATCATAATGAAAATGCCAAGAGCAAAAGACAAAGAGAGAATATTAAAAGCAGCAAGAGAAAAACAGTTACCTACAAGGGAGCACCTATATGATTATCAGCTGATTTCTCAACAGAAACTATGCAGGCCAGACGGGAGTAGCAAGAATATTCAAAGTGATGAATAGCAAGAACCTACAACCGAGATTGCTCTACCCAGCAAAGCTATCATTCAGAATTGAAGGTCAGATAAAGAACTTCACAGATAAGAAAAAGCTAAAGGAATTCATCAACACCAAACCAGTATTATATGGAATGCTGAAAGGTACTCTTTAAGAAGAGGAGGAAGAAGAAGAAAAAGGTAAAGATAAAAATTAGGAACAACAAATACATATCTATCAACAAGTGATTCTAAAAATCAAGTGAATTAAAAATCTGATGAACAGAATAAACTGGTGAATATAATAGAATTAGAGGCAAAGAAAGGGAGCAGACTGACAATCCTCAAGGGGAAAGGACTGAGGGGGGAGGGGGATGATGGGAGAGATTGGACAAAAATCATACACCTATGGATGAGGAGCGTGGTGGGGAGGTAAGGGCAGAGGGTGGGGTGGAGCCAGGTTGAAGGAAGCTATGGGGGGCGGGTTGGGGGAAGAGGAACAATTGTAATAATATGAACAATAAAGATTTATTAAATTTTTTTTAAAGACATTATCAAGTTCATCCCTGGAGTAGGAAGGAGGAGGAAGAGGAGCTCATCCATTGGCGGCCTCACATTTGACTCTGATGGGAAATTTCTTTCCGCTCCACCTCCTCCCAGGAGAATTTCTCTCATCACTTGGTCCCTCCCTCCTTCAAGCACAGCGCAAAAACCAGTGTCTATGAAGTGATAATAAATCATCATGAGTGGCATAAATGGGTCACACTTGGTGCTCAGGGCTCGCAGATCGCTGCCCTGTCTGGAGAACAAGGCCTCTGGGCCATCACGTCTGACCGGCTGCCGGGAAGTTGGAAGGAGCAGGCCTGGGAGTGGCTGTGACCGCAGCCACTGAACAGGCACCTAACGCTATGGGGAAGATACATCTTCGGAAATGGCTCAGAGAGCTTGGTCTGAAACGCGTGGACGTGTGTGCTGGTGTCGGAGACAGCGCTGCTCTGGCTGAAGCTGGCTGTCCACCGTGAAAGGGCTCAGGCCCCACCCACATCCCTGATTCTCCTGGGGTGCAGGCGACAGGTCTCGGGAGGGTTTGGCCAATGCTGAGGATGCCCCAAGTCCACCCATCTCCCTCCTCACATTCTTCCCCATAGTCATTATGCCTGGCCTCCTTCCCTCTTCTTAACCCAACAGGTTTCTTTCTTTTTAAAAAAATATATTTTTATTTATCTCAGAGTGGAAGGGGGAGAGAGAGAAAGAAAGATAAGTGATGAAAGAAAATCATTGGACAGCTGCCTCCTGTACACCCCACTCTGGGGATGGAGCCTGCAATCCAGGCAAGTGCCCTGACTGGGAATCAAACCATAGTTCCTAGGTGGACGCTCAACCATTGAACCACACTGGCCGAGCCCAACAGGTTTCATATGTGAGTAAGACTCCTCCCACCCACCCTCAGGAAGACGCCCCTCAGCGGTGGAAGTATCAAGTACACAGCTCACTGTGTTGAAAACTAACAAGACAAGGATCTCTTTAAGCTTTACTTAGCTCTTCTGTAAAATGGAGATGAGAACAGATGCACACAGAACACAGGGTGGTGAAGGCCTGGAGTGTGGGGTGGTCTGGAAGAGGTCAATGGGGACATATGCAATACTTTCAACAATAAAGATTAAATCAAAACATAAAATAATACATTTTTAAAATAGTAGCCACTTTCCTGGATTTTAGTGAGGATTATGTAAGATGGCTGCACACGGTAAGAGCCAAATCAATACTGTAGTGCTCCAATGAGAAAGGTGGATTCATGTATAAACTGAATGGTAAACAACCACCAGTTAGATATGTCTGGTGAAATATTTGAGGTTCAAAGGTAAAAAAACAACAGAGACTTCTCTAAAATGATAAACATTTTCCACCAAAAAAAAAAAAAAATGCCATCCCTCCTGTTCAGTCAGTGCTGGGAGAGACCAGCATCCGATGGACTGGCTTCTCAGGGGAACACCTTCGAACCCGAGACATTGTGACCCCCTCAAAGAGAAGCAGCAGAAAGACAGCCTCCAACACTCAAGCACTCGGAGCATAACCCACATCATCTTCATGAAAACAAGGACTTATTCAAAACATACTTTAACTAAGAATAGCAACCAGCATCAGCCTTTTCAAAAGTAGGTCAGAGTGACTTATTCCTCTGCCTCAGGCCTCCAGCGGCTCCCCGTTCATCTTTGGGTGTGTTGGCCACGTCAACAGGGACAAGAAAATCTGGCCGTTGTTGCTTGCTTTCTTTCTTTTTTCTTCTTTAATATATTTTATTGATTTTTTTACAGAGAGGAAGGGAGAGGGAGAGAGAGTTAGAAACATCGATGAGAGAGAAACATGGATCAGCTGCCTCCTGCACATCTCCTAACTGGGGATGTGTCCACAATCAAGGTACATGCCCTTGACCAGAATTGAACCTGGGACCTTTCAGTCCACAGGCCGATGCTCTAGCCACTGTGACATACCATTGGGGGCCCCTGTTGCTGATTATCTAGTGTCCAGCGACATCATTGTGGGCCCCACAGGCCCAGCTGCAGACGCTTCCTTGCCGTTCCTCCATCCTCCACCCTCGGCCTGGGTGGAGACCTGCCTCTCTCCTTTGAAAGCTTAGCCCACGGTTCTCTCCAGAACCCCCTTCTTTTCGCTCAAAATTTCTTCTCCCTGGGCCTCCTAGGACCAGCCACGTGTTTGATCACCCTCATCCTCAGTGCCACTCTTCTCCATCTTTTCTTCTTCCTGAGGTCTGTCCTCTCATGTTGCTCAACTTTACTTCCAACCCCATAATTCTTTTTAAGAAATTGTATCTCAACTATTATTTTTTTAATTTTCTGCACATTTTCAGTGTTTAAGAATTCTTCTTGGTCTATGACTACTCCTGTTCCCGAATAACTTGTTTTTTGCTTTGTGGAGGATATATTATCTCAACTATCTCTAAGGATACATATTAGAGTTTTTAAATCCTCTACTATTTCTTGTACTGATTCCCTGTAGGGGATTTGCTATTGTGTTTGTCCATCTTGGTCCTTTTCTTCCAGGAAGTTTAGCATTCCTGGGTTAACAATTCACATGGATAAACAGAATGTGATTTGACTCAACACAACCGCTATCATGCACTTTTGTTTTGGGAGGAAGGGCTAACAGATCCTCATGCAGGTTGATGGATCCTATTAGAGACCTAGCTTTCCTTTGTGGTACATCCCCAGGAGCAGGACGGCTGGCTCAAGAATTCTTCAAGTGCCAAAGTGAAGCATAGGCAACTAGGTGCACTGGTTAATAATGCAGATTTTTTTCAATAGATAGAGTTACACATATGTTGATATAGATGCAATTTGATATGTATGCTGCTTTGTTGTATTGACAGCAAGCTTCAATCTTTCATATGTCAAGTTTGCTGAAGGTGTTAACATCATAGGTAGTTTTGCACTTAAAAATGTTGAATTTTGTGCCAAAAAACGAGCATTTGTGGGAAGTTTTAATTAGTTACTTTATTTTGAAGAAAAGTGCTGCTGAAAGTTATTGTGAACTTGAGAAGCTTATGGTGAACATGCTCCATCTCAAGATGCTTGTGAACACTGGTTTCAACGCTTTAAAAGTGATGATTTCAATGTGAAAGACAAAGAACGTCCAGGTAACTGAAAAAGTTTGAAGACCAACAATTACAAGCATTATTGGATGAAGATGTGTGTCAAACTCAAAAACAACTTGCAGAAAGATTAAACATTGCTCAGCAAACAATTTCCGATCGTTTACAAGCAATGGGAAGGGTTTTAAAGGAAGGAAAATGGGTGCCACATCAACTGCATGAAAGACAAATGGAAAACTAAAAAGTCATCAGTAAAATGTTCCTTCAACAGCACCAAAGGAAGTCTTTTTTGCATCATATTGTGACTGGCAAGGAAAATGGATTTATTTTGAGAATCCCAAATGCACAAAATCATGGGTTGATCCAGGTCAACCATCAACATCGACTGCAAGGCCAAATGGCTTTGGAAAGAAGACAATGCTCTGCGTTTGGTGGTATCAGGAAGGTGTGGTACAGGATAAGCTTCTAAAAACAGGTGAAACCATTAATACTGATCACTACTGACAACAAATAATCAATTTGAACCATACTTGGATCATGAAATGACCTGAATGGGCTAGAAGACACAGCAAAGTAATTTTGTTTCATGATGATGCACCATCACACACTTCAAAACCAGTTAAGACACATTAAAAGATCCTGTCTGGGAAGTATGAACCCACCTGCCGTATTCACCAGCCCTTGCTCTTTCACATGACCACTCATTCCGATCCATGGCACACACACACACTTTAAGCAGCATGTACAAAGAAGTGGAAAATTGGGGTCTCTTCGTGGTTGGCCTCAGAACGGGAAAAGTTCTATTGGGATGGTATCCACCAATTACCGGAAAGATGGGGAAATGGGTAGCTGGCGATGGACATTACTTTGAATGAAGCACTTTGGATGTTTTCTTTGATTACAAAATCCGCACGTTTAACCAGTACACCTCATCAGCACTGTGTCCTTGAACTCCTGTAGGTTTATGCCGTCCTGGCAAGTTCCTCTTTACTTCCTTTGCTCCGAGACATTGGCTCTGAGGGACCCCTCTCCAGTCTGTGTGTGTTGGACTTCCCTCTGTGAGCAAATGTTCTAGAATGCTGCTCTCCAACGCCTGGGAGGATGAGAGACCAGCTGCATTTCTGTGACTCTGGCCCAGCCTGCTCTTTAGAAGGCTGCCAGCTCTGAACTTGGGATTTCTGCGGCTCGGAGCGGAACAGCCTCTCACTGCCCCGTCTTACTCCTGCATCGGCCCCTGCTCTAGCTCTTTCCACCAACCTGCTTTATCTGTGGGTCCCCCCCCCCGGTCTAATTTGAGCCTCCCCCAAAGTCTGTGGAGGAACTCGCTCTTGTGTGCAGGAACTCGTTTTTAAAATATATTGACTGCCACTGTGGAGAACAGTATGGGGTTTCCTCAAAAAACTAAAAATGGATCTCCCATTTGACCCAGCAATCCCACTCTCAGGAATTTATCCTAAGACATTACAAGCACCAATCAGAAAGGATTTATGCACCCCTATGTTCATAGCAGCACAATTTACAATAGCTACAATTTGGAAACAGCCTAGGTGCCCGTCAGCAGATGAGTGGATCAGAAAACTGTGGTCCATCTACACCATGGAATTCTATGCTGCCATTAAAAAGAAGGAACTCTCACCATTTGCAGCAACCTGGTTGGAACTGGAGAGCCTTATGCTCAGTGAAATAAGCCAGTCCATGAAGGAGAAGCACCACATGATCTCACTCATTTGTGGATCATAAAGAACATTATAAACGGATGAACAAAAGGATAGATGCAGAGACAGTAAAGCTTCAAACAGACTGTCAAATTACAGCAGGAAGATTAAAGTTAGGTGAGGTAGATAAGACATCAATCAAAGGACTTGTATGCATGCATATAAGCATAACCAATGAACATAGACACTGGGGGGTTGGGATATACCTGGGAGGGAGCGGGGGCAATGGGGAGATATGTATAAAAAATTAATAAAAATAAATAAATAAAAAATAAAAATAATAAAATAAAATGAAATATATTGACTGCCACCCTTTGGGACCGATGGACAGAGGAAAGGTACATGAGTGTGGGCCAGTTGGCCATTGTGGAGTAGATGAGGATGAACCGTGGCAAGAAACAGGTGTCACATGAAGGAGTCAGAACAGTGGAACTAGGGGGGAGGGCTGTGAACTGGGGGTTTTCCTAAGAGGGGCCGCCATGCTATTCCCTAGTCCTCAGGGTTAGCCACCAGCAAAAACAAAACAAAACAAAAAAGACTTCACTGTGTTTTTTCATCCTGAGGACTTAGCTCTCCTGGCTTCTCATTAAACGTAACACAGTGGCCCTGTGGAGCCAACATATCCATCTGGTCGACCTCTAGAAATTTCAGGGCAGGTAAATGTGGAAGCCAGCAGGCGGCCCCAGCTCTGGACAGAAAGCCTCGTGACAGAGATGGCAACGACCTTCACTCAAGAAACGGATGTCTAGCTTCCAAACAAATGGCTGGATTATGATATTCATTTTCTAGAAAACATGTCCCTCAGACTTGTTTTGACATATCCTTATCCTGCCTCTTTTGTCTTCGCTTCTTTATTTTTTTTTATTTAATTTGTCCCTTTGATTTTTTTTTCTCTTTATTCTTTCCATTTCCACCTCCTCTGCAAAACCCTGTAAGAAAATAATTCAAGATGACAGAAAAGGCAACATCTTAACTTCATTATGGTTTTCCATCCCCGAATAATGTTCGTGGCGAGGGAATGCAATTGGCTCGGGACCTAGTTCTAAATCTGAGTTTTTGAGAACAAAAGTCAGGACATTAAAGCCAGCAGGACAAAGGGGGGAGGCACAAACCCCCTGCACTCTCTAATTTAAAACAAAGCAAGGATTTTTTTTTAAATTTTAAAATTGATGACATGTAAATCAGGCCAGGAGAAAGTAAGATATATAAGATTGCCCAGTTTGATGCTAATGTTAACCTAGTAAATTCCAGTGCTCCCCTATTTAATAACTGCTAACATGGACATATGTGGCTGATGGCTGCCACGTAGATTGCACATTGTGCAAAATCTCCCGTGGGAGGCTTCGTAATTAGCATAGACAGCCATCATCTGTTTTGGATGATTTTGGAGACAGAATTTTTAAGTCCCCTTCCAGCTGGGATCCTGTGTCTGGGTCTAAACAAAATGAATTAAATTCTAAACAATTTTTTCCCAAATGCACACATCAGCACTTCCTGGTACTGCCCTTTGTCAGCGAGGAGCGTGGCACCATGTGGCGAGTGGAAACGGCCACTCACCACATTCTATCTCAGTACCACTCTCCCCCAAACACGCTCCTCCTGTGGTCTGCCCAGTAAGCTCCAGGCCCAGCTTCCCCTTCTGCTCCCTGCTCTGCCCACACACCATCCCCTGGATGTCAACTCGCTGTTTCCAGCTCATCAACTGATCCCTCATTTCCCCCCCAAGTTCAAGTCCCAGTCCGGCTGCCCAGCGCAAAGAGCATCATCGAGGCATAGCTCCTGTTCTCCCTCGGGTTCTCAGGGAAGTCCAGCACTGGGTCAAAGGAGTGTTGCTCTGGAAAATTCCTCTCTGTTACCAACGAGCCAAGATTGACATGGATAAGCCAATGAAAGTGCTGACGTGGTAGGCAGACAGGCGCTCACACCAGTGAGCAAGGATGTGCCCTTGCGCAAAATGATGTTTCAGGCTCAACAGAATCCACAGCTGATCGATGTTCTGACATTAATCCATCTCCAATATATGTACACACACACACACACACACACACACACAGACACACATATTTCAAAAATCCTAATTAAAATTAATATACAAACAAGAGTAGTTTAGAGTCAAGTCGTTTTATGAATCCTCCTTCCATGGACGTACATTATAAAATAAGGGCAGGAAATAATAGCCCTCGCTGATTAAAAACCAAACTCTCACATGTGCCCTGCCTTGCTCTCATCCCTCCGCACAATGTTTCCTTCGAGGGAATGCTACTTCTCTTCAGATTTCATGCAAAAGGAAACGAGATACAGAGATGGTTATGCACCCTACTCAAGATTGTCACTATCGAGTGCCAAAATCAGAATTCAAAATTAGAGCCTTGGTCCTGAATCCACGGCTTTGACTAACCTGCTATAATGCCTCAGGATATAACAAATAGCTCTAAGCAGTGGTAAAGCCTTGGAGATGATTTAATGGGAAAGAAAATCATCATCTAATTCCATGGAGGTCGGACTATCCCAAAAGACGGAGGTCATGAGAATTGTGCTGGAGTTGGGGTGTCTCGTTTCGTCTTTCTGTCCCTCCGAACGGGATGTCCATCACTGGGTCCCCCCGCTTCTCAGACCTGGGCCTGGGACGGAATCATCCCACCCACCTTCCTGGGTCTCGTGGCTGCAAGTGGCAAATGGCATCCTGAGTCTTTCCTACCCTACTGGTTCTGCCCCTCTGGAGAACTCGGCTACAGATGTTGTTTTTAATTATGTAAATAAAGGAAGTCAGCGGCGACCCAAGACTATGAAAGAAGGAGAAAGGACAATGGCCTGGCCCTAAGCTTTTCCTGAGTTGGCTGTGTTTGTTGGTGTTTTGGTTGCCAGGCAACTGCTCAGGAAATGCTTTCCGCTGTCCCATTGGTAGGCAGCATATCATCGTGCTTCTGGGGAATGTTCTCAGCAGACATCTGGAACTTAACCTTCTGGGGTGTTTTTATTTCTCATCTCAACCTGCTTTATCCAAAGATTATGTAGCCACCTGCCCAAGCTCAGGAGAGTGCCGGTGCTTCCTGAATACATGGAGGGAAGCTGAAACCGGTGTGGCTCAGTGGATAGAGAGTCGGCCTGTAGACTGAAGGGTTTCCAGATTCGATTCCAGTAAAGGGCATGTACCTTGGTTGCAGGCACATCCCCAGTGGGGGGCGTGCAGGAGGCAGCTGATGGATGTCTCTCTCTCATCGATGTTTCTAACTCTCCCTTCCTCTTTGTAAAAAAATCAATAAAATGTATTTAATAAGTAAGTAAATAAATACATACATACGTACATAGAGGGAAGCATAATCTAACTCACTTCTAGGCTATCTTTCCCAGTGTGCATTCTCCATGTAAAAGGAAAATCAAAGACTTGAATGGAACATCATGCAAACAGAATTGCCGGTTCACTCATTAAGATGAGGGCAGACTAATTAGACATTTCACTGGAATAATGGCTGTGGCTGACTCCTCAACACCTAGCTTACCAAGCCCTCCCAATATAATTTTGTGACCAATGCCGAACCCTGGTTTTTCTAAGATCAGCCTCATAATCTTATCCCCTCGGCCGGTGACTAGATTAAAGAATGAGTTTCGCCCAGCCATGACTCAGTGGTTCAGCACTGACCTATGAAACCAAGAGGTCACGGTTTGATGTCCATTTAGGGTACATGCCCCAGTCATAGGCTCAGTCCTCCATTAGGTACAAGCAGGAGGCAGCTGATCAATGATTCTCTCTCATTATTGATGTTTTTCTTCCTCCCTCTTTCTTCCTTTCAGAAATATATATTTAATAAAAATGAGTTTCTAATCAACTTGGTCTGATGAGACATAAGAGAAAGTACTCAAAAGGCTTCTAGGAAGTTTCTTCACTTCTATCTATCTATCTGTCTATCTATCTATCTATCTATCTATCTATCATTTCTATCTCTATCTACTTCTATCTCTATCATCTATCATCATTTCTATATCTATCATCTCCCTATCATCTATAATCTATCTTGATCATCTATCTATCTCTCTATCTACCTATCTAGACTTAGCATAAGAAATTAGCTCATGCAGAATAGAGGTTGAGAAGTCCCCAGATGTTAACAGAACCAATGGTATAAATTTTTAAGTCTGAGTCCAAAGGTCAATGTCTCAGCTAAAGATGGATAGGCAGAGGAGAGAACCTTCTCCCCTGCTTAGCTTTCAAAATTTATCCAGGCCTTCACTGAATTGGATAAAGCCCACTTAGATGGAAGGGCAATCTTTATTTACTGCTTCAAAAGTTCATTTCATCCACAAACACCCTCACAGACACACCCAGAATGATATTGAACCAAATATCTGGCCATTCCATGGCCAATTCAAGTTGACACATAAAATTAACCATCACACACTTTAAATCTGAAAGAATAATAACCTTTACATGGCCTCACTTTTTGGTTCAGCAATAGCTACATTCACCCAATTTCCTTGTCAGCACCTTCTCCAGTTACCTCACTAGAACTATCTGTACCCAATATGTCTAGCTTTTTCCCATTGCACTCTCTTAATGTCACTCCACACTCTCACTTCCATTCCTCCACCAAAATTGCCTTTATCAAGATTAGTAATGTCCTCGACTTCCCTCCACCCAATAGTTAATTCACAGTCCTCATTTAAAATTATTAGTGAAGACCATTAATTAAAAGTGATCACCCTCTTCCCCTTGATCTATTTTTCTCACTTAACTTGCAAGGAAAAATAAAAGGGCCTTCATCATCTAATTTCTGTCAACCCCAATCCCCCTCTTACTTCTATTCTTTACTCACCACTTTGGTGACTTTATCCAATCAGAGTTATGAATTTATATGCTATCTCCCACATGTATAGTCCCCACCAGACATCTCTCTCTTTCTCTATCTCTTGAATCTGAAACATGTAAATACAATGATCTTTATGGTGTAACATAGTAAGTCCAAACCTGTACTCGTGACTTCCTTCCACCCAAACTGGATCTCCCCAGAGTCTACCTTTGTAAGTCGAAGACAAAATTCTCCTTTTAATCCTCAAATAAGAAGCTTAAAATCATTTATAATTTCTCTCTTTCTCTGACTTTCCAGAGTGAATCTGCCAGGAAGTTCAGTTAGGTCAATCCTCAGATTATAAATAGAATAAAGAAAAGGATGGTAATTAGAGCAAAAATAGTGTGACTGATAAATGCATACATTTATCTCCCCAGAGCCAGTGGTTAAACATCTAGGATCATATCACTGACCTCTGAGCATGTCCCTGAACTGACAATGTCTTAAACAGTTTCACATCTGAAAATTACTTCATATCACCAAGAGTCACCTCTGAAGTTCAATGTGAAAATTAAAGAGGTAACAAAAAATGCCCAGCTTAGTGCCTAATAACCATGGCAACGGCTATGACAAGAGATCCTGGCTACCGTCTCTACTGTTTTTACTCTTGCTAGATGGTCGTGGCTGCTCCCTGCTGCTCAGATTTCCTCGAACCTCTCCCCCTTCCTGTGTGTGTCTTGGAGACGCTATCTGAAACCCATCTGTCCATGTGCCATTCCTACAGGTCAACTTACTCTCTCTGCTGGTCTGCCAACCTCAAAACTAGAGGCAAAGTCTACGTTTCTTCCTAGCCAGCATTTTCTCACCAGTGCACGAGCAGTAACCTGGAGTCGTGCAAACAATGGCTGCAGGGAAATGTGAGAGGATCAGAGATCCTGAGAAGACCTCCCTCCAGGAGTGCTCACTCATCTGTGCTTGTGCCAGCCAGTGAGGGAGTAGCGTAACATATGTAGGAGCAAGAGAGGTGGGCGGCAGGTTACAGCTGTTGGTATGGGAAGTAATACGAGAATCTCTCTATATAAAAGCCTAAGCCGACCGTGCAACCAGTCAACCAGTCGCTATGATGCTCACTGACCACCAGGGGGCCGACGCTCAATGCACAGGATTGGGCTCCCTCCTGTCTGGATGGGGCCTGCAGGGATCGGGCCAAAACTGGCCCTCCAACATCCCCCCAGGGGGTACTGGATTACAAGAGGGTGCAGGCCAGGCCGAGGGACCCCACCTAGTTAATAAATAATGATACAAGAATAAACTTTCACATTTACAACTGTGACCTACACCCCCTTGCCTTGGCCCCGGTATGTGCTCTGAAGTGGATCAGATGGCCCCTGCCTAAGTGGCAGCGGGAAATACAGAGAGGAAGGGAGAGGGATAGAAAGTCAGAAACATCGATGAGAGAGAGACATCGATCAGCCGCTTCCTGCACGCACCTCACTGGGGAAGTGCTTGCAAGCAAGGTACATGTCCCCAACCGGAATAGAACCTGGGACCTTTCAGTCCACAGGCCGACGCTCTATCCACTGAGCCAAACCAGTCTCGGCATAAAATGACTTTTTAACCCAGGAAAATCTTCTCAAAAGTCAGGGGTCATCTTATAGGTCAGGTATATCCCAAACTCTATATTTTAACTGGAAAAGTTGGGGGTCATCTTATACGCCGGAAAATATGGTATATATATTACTGATTTCAGAGAGGAAGGGAGAGGGCAAGAGAGAGAAACATCAATGACGAGAGAGAATGACTGATCACTGATCGGCTGCCTCCTATACACCCCCTGCTGGGAGATCCATCCTTGTGCCCCGACCAGGAATCAAACCATGACCTTCTGGTTCATAAGTAGACCCTCAACCACTGAGCCACACCATCCAGGCTAAACATTTTTTTTTTAAATAAGTCATTTTGGAAATAGCACCTTAGAAATCTGGGAAATGTTTCCATGGAAAATATAGCACCCACCCACCCCCTCGTTTATTCCATAAACACTGACCTAGGGTCTGTGACCTCCAGGCAAGTGCCTGTGAATGCTGTGCTCAGGATGAGGTGCTGGGCCCCCTGGAGAGCACAGTCTGAGGAGATGAGTCGGGAACGCCTTCCAGAATTACGGAGAGTGATGGAGGAGTTCAGTCCTAAGTACATAACAGGGAGAAAAACAGAGACGTGGCTTGTTCTGTTTGTAGATGTACAGGAATGCGTGCATTCAATGCTCCTTAATGTACACTTGTGCTGTTTATGCTCCCGGATAACAACTAACCGGATCCTGATCACCTTCCCAGTGTTGGATGATCCGAATTATAGGTCAAGATCTCATGAAAATAGGCTTGTTAGAGCAGTGGTTCTCAACTTTCCTAAGGCTGCAACCCTTGCCTACAGTTCCTCATGTGTTGTTGACCCCCAACCATGAGATTTTGCTATTGTTCTGCATCGTGATGTAAATATCTGCATTTTCCGATGGTCTTAGGTGACCCCTGTAAAAGGATCATTTGACCCCCAAAGGGGTCACGACCCACAGGTTGAGAACCACTGTGTTAGAGAGTCGTCAACTGCAAAAGCCAAGGCTGGTCACTCTATGGAGACCTCCTAGAAACGCAGCTACGACCTCCCTTCCCGGGTCTATGTATGCCGCTCCTCGGTTTACTTTGTTTACGAGATTCCACAAAAGGGCGAAATCCTGTGCTACTTGTCTTTCCCGGCCTGGCTTATTTTGCTTCCCATGATTTTCTCCAGGCGCCTCCGTGCTGTCTGAAAGGTGGGGAACCCTTTAGACATCTTCCTTGCCCATTAGCAGAAAACCCTACTACTCCTAATAGGTGGCTAACTCTTTTTTTTTTTTAATATGTATTTTATTGATTTTTCACAGAGAGGAAAGGAGAGGGATAGAGAGTTAGAAACATCAATGAGAGAGAGACATCGATCAGCTGCCTCCTGCACACCTCCTATTGGGGATGGGCCTGCAACCAAGGCACTTGCCCTTGACCGGAATCGAACCTGGGACCTTTCAGTCCACAGGCCGGTGCTCTATCCACTGAGCCACACTGGTTTTGACAAGGTGGCTAACTCTTAAAATGCTAATAGAGTACCACCCATCAAACCCCGAGTGGACCAACGTAACAGAGAAAGCAGAATGTGCTCAAACACTTAAAAATGACAAAATGTACTATGATTCAATGTAAGAATAAAAAATAGATAAAGAAAGATTGCAGATGGATTCCACAGAAGACGGAAAGCCCTCGGCAGATGATTAAGAGAAAAACGGTGTAGACAGACTAGTCTGCATTTCTAAGCTGAGCTGGGAAACTCTCAGTGTTTGTGACATGAAACAGTCCATCAGCACGAGGGCTGCTCAGCCCGGCGGTAATAACTAGCGCTCTCACTGGTGTCCTCCTCATGCCCTGGCAGCGGGAACAGGACCCTGCAGACCCCGGCTTCCACCCACACAGATTCCACTGTGGCCTCCTCAGGAGCCCCGGCCCCCTCCCACTCTGCCCCAGTGGGGGTACCCCTCCCAGCACTTCCTGCCCCCACAGATAATCCTCTCAGGGACGCAGGCTGGAGGGCAAACGTGCTTCGGATCAGCCATCAACCTTCCCCTCATGCGAGCCTGGCGATGGCTCAGTTAATGGTTTTGGAAGAACCTGGCTCCTACCTCTCTCTCCCAATGCTTTTCTGTGCTTGCAGGCACCACGCTGATTTTGTCATAACTGCATGCCTGGGTCATATCATTGATGCTTCATATGTTTTTACGGGATGAAAAATTAAATTGTTAGAGGTGGAAATTAGTTAATTTGATAGAGGAAACTAACTAAATGCCTTTTAACATCACTTTTATAGCTTTGGTCTAGATGGATACATCTTGATCAAGTAAAGCCGCATACGCGCACACACACACACACACACACACACACACACACACACACAAAGCTTTATTTTCTAACTGTTGTATGTCTCAGTAATCTGTTTGAATGCCCGGTAGTCAGCAGAGCAAGAAAGAGTGATATAGAACTTCATCTTAATTCTCCAGTTCCATAATAAGAACTTCTGGCTCTGAGTATGTACCCATGACTGGAAACACATTGTTGATATTTATATAAACACTAGTGGCCTGGTGCACGAAATTTATGCACATTGAAAGGGATTAATCTGAGGAAATAATTTAATATTGCTATTTGCCCTTTCTCTATAATAGAAGTGTCAGAGATGAAAGAAAATTAGTAAAATGTATATGAAAACTTTCCTCCTGTCAGAGCCTCAGGCTCACCATGGGACCCAGAGTCAAGTCCCCGCCCACCCACATGCACCTCAAAATCATGTGAGACCCAGACCTGGCCAGCCCACTCCCATTGGCTAGATCCAAATCCAGCCAGTCCCAATCTTGTCAAACCCTGCTGGGCAGGGGGCATAGCCTCAGGTCCCTTGGCCCGGCACCAGGATGGGGGGGCATGGATTGAAGTCCCCCAGCCCAGACCCAGGTGAGGGGCATGTGTTGAGGTCCTTCACTAAGCCCCCCCCCCCCAGGTGGGGGACATGGCCTGAAGTCCCCTGTCAAACCCCATCTGGTAGAGGGGTACAGCCTGAGGTTCCCTGGCCTGGTGCTGGGGTGGAGAGAGCAGCTTGAGGTCCCCTAGCTCACCACCAGGACAGGAAGCGCACCTTGAGGTCCCATGTCAAGGCCTGCCAGTTGCGGACGTGCATCCTGAGCTCCCCTGTCAAACCCAATGGGGGCAGGGGAGGGCATAACCTCAGGTCCCTGCTGGTTGTTCATTAAGGCTCCTTAAGGGAACTTGGCCTCAGCTGTGGGTGCAGCCATCTTTGTGACGGAGTGATGGTCCATTAGCATATCCCCTCTGTATTAGCTAGGATGCTTTTATCATGAAATGTAAGGACAAAGTACTTACAGGACCTGGACCCTCCCCACCTCCAGTGGTGAAATGGAGGTTTAGAGTGGTCTCTCTTAAATGCGGGAAGAGTTATTTTTGACATTTTTGGATACCAGTAAGCCCCAAAGGAACAGGACTTCATACTTCAAATCGAATGTGACGGGAGAGCCGGGGTGGGAATTCTCTGGCCGTGCATTCCGGTGCCTTGAGGAGGCATCTGGCTTTGATTGCGATGGGTAAGACTTGAGTACCGCCGGCTGCTCTGCCAGCCACCACATTGGACGCGCACACACACACACACAAAGAGAGGCATTGTTGTAAGCGGTTTGTAACATGTAGGGTGGTTTCGACCAATGCTGAGCTATTTTCAAGCCCTGGCAGAAAACTGGAGGCCACCGATCCAGAAACCATACCCACGAGGCCACACGGCTAGGATCCTACCATCATCAATTCTTTGGAAACCGTAAGGGCCAAGTATTTTATAGTTTTATCTTCGCGCATTTATGGGGTGTTCATTGACTGCAAGATGGAGTGTCCTATTAAGTCATAAAGACATTATTAGGTGACCCTTCGCTGCTACTATCATTAAATCCGAGTCTGGATCAGACACTCTTTGGAAAAAGCTATCAGAAGGCTGACAGGGGAAGAAGCACTCGGACCAGATTCTGAGTCCTTGCAAGTGACCAAGAGGACAAAGGCACGTTTAGCGGACAAACTGCAGGCCTCCCTGCTTTTACTCAACAAAGACAGCGGCCAGCAGACCCCCGAGCTCCGAGGTCCCTCCGTCACAGAGCTCCATCCGGGTCACCGTGGGGGAACCCCATCCCAGAAACACATTTCCCTCTCAGTCACGGAGCCGGCGTTACAGTTCTCATTACATCCACATGGCACTGAGGTTGACGTTTAATCGTCCACACTAACACACCTCGCAGACAAAATAAATGTTCTGATTTCTCAGGAGCCGATTGTGTCACTTTTTCCGTTTTTTTATGAAAAATCCTCCCGTAGGTGCCTCCCATAAAATGCCATGTGTGTGGAGGGGAGGCTGGCTTTCTGCTCCTTTCAGAAGCAGAGCGCTCGTGTTTTCTCTTTCTCTGGGTCATTTAGGAAAACACCTTTCCTCTTCGCCTCCCCCCCCACCCCCACCCCCGCAGTGGGGTCAGGACCGGCCTGGCTCTGTGGTGAGGGGAAGATTACTATTTCAGCTCCTCCATCCTAAAAGGGAGGACATTTTCAGATGAAAAAAATACCGTATTTTCTGGCGTAGAAGATGACTTTTTAACCCAGGAAAATCTTCTCAAAAGTCGGGGGTCGTCTTATACGCCCGATGTCATCTTATAGGGCAAGTATATCCCAAATTCTACATTTTAACTGGAAAAGTTGGGGGTCGTCTTATACGCCCAGGTGTCTTATAGGCCACAAAATACGGTAAGTGTGCTTCACAGGTGGAGACAAGTGACAGAAGATGCGCCCCGTCTGTTAAACCTGCAGGAGGCACCCCGCACTTCAGGAATCTTTCCCGATAAATTAGTCTGAGGGTCTTGGGTTCCTCGCCTATAATGGGCCTGGTTGGGGAGAAGATCATTAGGATTCTTTCCAGCCCCATCGCTTTATAACGGGTTTGAGAAGCATCCTGGGTAATTATTTTAATCAGATTCTAAAGTATAGAACGTTTTTTTTATTTGAGGGCAAAAGCATCCTTTATAGTGATAATGAAATTGGCCTTCGGTGGCCATCAAAATTCCTTGTTTTACACTTAAGAGCGGTATTAAATAAGAAAAATAAATCTCGAGTCCTTGGGTGTTGGTGAAGGGTTTGCGTTGGCTCCGATTTGTGAAGGTTGAGTCCAGACACCAGAATCCCTGCCCACAGTTCGCATGAATAATTCCAGCCCGGCTGGCTGTCGTTCATGGTAAAGCAGAGTTCATGGAATAAGGGTGGTTCTAACCCAGAAAGGGCTTTAGAGCTGCCTACAGCAAACCGCCCGAAACCGTCCCGGCTGACCCCGGGCTGTGGAGAGAAGTTTGGAAATACATCTATGCTTCAGAGTTAGTGCAATGAGGATAAAATCAAGTCCGTTTTTGAAAATTTCACTCAGAATTTCACCATCATGTTTAATGTCCTGTCTTCCCTAGTATCAAGGTAATACCCACTCAGCATTCTACTTTGGTTCTCAGTACGTTCTCACATATCTCAGCAAATATTCAAAACAAATTCTGTGAGGCAGACAACGTTACTCTAATTTTTTTAAAAGGGAAAAGAGGCCAAAACCGGTTTGGTTCAGTGGATGGAGCATCAGTCTGTGGACTGAAAGGTCCCAAGTTGGATTCTGGTCAAGGGCATATACCTTGGTTGCAGGCACATCCCCAGTGGGGGGCGTGCAGGAGGGGCTGATCAATGTCTCTCTCTCATCGATGTTTCTAACTCTTTATCCCTCTCTCTTTCTCTCTGTAAAAAATCAATAAAATATATTTAAAAAATAAAATAGCCGAAACTGGTGTGGCTCAGCAGAGAGAGCATCGGCCTACGGTCTGAAAGGTCCCTGGTTCAATTCTGGTCAAGGGCATGTATCCTGGTTACGGGCACATCCCCAGTAGGAGGTGTGCAGGAGGCGGCTGATCAATGTCTCTCTCTCATCGATGTTTCTAACTCTCTATTTCTCTCTCTTCCTCTCTGTAAAAAATCAATAAAATATATTTAAAAAATAAAATAAAAATAAAAATAAAATGGGAAAAGGGGGGTGATCATAAAGTCAGCCTGTGGCCGAACCGAGGCCGGTCCCCTGTTTCTGACTCCAGGTCCAGGTGTTTCCTCTCTGCCCTGCTGTGGGAACCACGCACATTGCTAATCAAGTTCCTGCTTCTATTTCTTTCCAATCAACCCCGTTTCCATGGGGTTTACAAGAGTTACTTCTTCAGCTCTTTTCCAGGCAGACAAAGGGACTGGACAGATCATACCCGCCTGCTTGGAAACCACCTGAGACAATGGCCTAAGCAATAATGTTGGTCTCAGCGACAGGAAGAGGCATCAGAAAAAACAACGTTCTAGAATCAGAGATGGGGACGTCAGTCTCAGTGCTGCACACATTGTTTTTGTGATTAATCCCTATGTTTTAATGATGTTCAATTTGTAACAAGGAAAATACATCCTGCCTATCAGATATGTACATGACAGCTCATCACAGTAGCAAGATGACAGCGATGAAGTAGCCACGGAAATCATTTTATGGTTGGGGGTCACCACCACATGGGGAACCGTATTAAAGGGTCCCAGCATGAGGAAGGTTGAGAACCACTGCCCTAGACGCCACTGCTAACTCCTTTTCTCTGACTCGACATGCTTTTCCTATTCGCAGTTATTCTCCTCTTTCATGCGTTGTAAGAAAACGGAAAGTGGTGAATTTGGGAAGCTGTGGGGGAGGCTATTTCTTGGTTGTGACTTGAAGGGTTCATGGGAGAGGAAGCGGCACAAGGAAAACACGGGTTGGACCCAGCACCGACTCGCTGACCTTCAGCACCGTCGGGAAACGGCCTTTGAAATGCTGATAAGCAGCCTTCAAACCCCGAGCTGCCTGGTCTCCCCCCTCTACCTCCCAACCTCCCACCCCCGGCCACAGCCACAGGCCGCTGGTTCCAAGAGCCGACGGTTGCTCCCAGCTGTCCACAGGGGACCGCTCGGCGCCCACAGCCTGCAGGGCCCTGCGCAGAACGCGGCTGGGGCTTCTTTCATCCTCCTCAAACCCTGCTGTCTGTAGACATTCCCCGTCTCGCTGCTTCTCTTCAGACCCACTGTTTATGGCACAGCTGACCGCGAGAACAGAACGAGAAGCCGGCTGCCTTGAGAGAGAGAAATCAGCGGATTTCTGGGCCATCTGACTGCACGGAGGGGCAGATGCCCGGGTCACCGAAATGGAAAAGGAGACATCACCTTGATTAGCCATAGTGACCCTTTCTAAGGGGGCGCTCCGCTGAGGTATGGATGGGCTGTGGCCTCTGTCCTCAGAGAAGCTTCTGGAAAGGGGAGTATGCATATCAGTGTTTCAAATACAGTTTCAAAAGCTGAATATTCTAGCCGCGACCGGTGTGGCTCAGTGGATAGAGCGTCGGCCTGCGGACTGAAAGGTCCCAGGTTCGATTCCGGTCAAGGGCATGTGCCTGGGTTGCAGGCACATCCTCAGTGCGGGGGGAGAGGGTACAGGAGGCCTGATGCACGAAGATTCTTGCAAGAATGGGCCTTCCTTCCCCTGGCTGCCGGCACCACCTTCTCTCTGGCTGGAGCCACCTTTTCGCTCTGGCTTGGAGCTGCCTTTCTGCCTTCCCACACGGCCCAGAGGCCAGGGGTGGCTGGTGTGGGGCAGAACACCCATGTGA
This sequence comes from Lasiurus borealis, assembly GCA_004026805.1. Taxonomy (NCBI): domain Eukaryota; kingdom Metazoa; phylum Chordata; class Mammalia; order Chiroptera; family Vespertilionidae; genus Lasiurus; species Lasiurus borealis. The sequence goes on from PVJN01026060.1 coordinate 22,454, forward strand.
TTGTCAAGGTGATGACACAAGCATCCTGCCCCACCGCCAGCTGCTTGGCACCTGTGTATGCAAATTAATCCACCATCTTTGTTGGGTTAATTTGCATAGTTACTCCTGATGGGCAGGTGGGTGTCGTGAAGGTTCAGTCAATTTGCACCTTACGCTTTTCTTAGTGTGTGTGTGTGTGTGTGTATATATATATATATATATATATATATATATATATATAATTTCAGAGAGGAAGGGAAGGAGAGAGACAGAAACATCAATGATGAGAGAAAATCATTGATGGGATGCCTCCTTCATATCCTAGACTGGGGATCGAGCCCACAACCTGGGCATGTGCTCTGACTGGGAATGAAGCCGTGACCTCCTGGTTCATACATTGACCTCAACAGCTGAGCCAGGCCATTTTAGCTCGTTTTAGCTCACTGGCCTCCAGATCCAGGGAAGCCACAGAAAGGCCTGATGAATAAACCGTGCCCATTCCCCAGGAGTTGCAATGGGCTCTAGAGCTGGTGACGGGTGTGGTTCATGCATGAAGAAGAGTAAACAGAATCCTCAGTCGTCAGAAAAGCAAACTCTGGTTTTACTTTCCCAGAGAGAGTTCTGCCCGCCTCCAGGAGCAGTCCCTCTGTGAGCTCTGCATCACGACAGGACTTGCCTTAGCCAGTGCCACATGGATAACCAAGCCTCCTGAGCAGAAGCCCACACACTCAGTTCTCCATGTTCTTGACCCCAAAGGCTTGAAACCTTAGGGTCGGATGGCAACCGAGCCTCAATTACGGTGGCCTCCTGAGCAACTCGGGTGAGCAACTCACCTTTTCCAACCTGGACTTCACATGTAACATACACAAGAAACCAATTTTTGTTATTTAAAGTCACCACAGTCACCATAACTGTTTGGCTCAGTGGATAGAGCATTGGCCTGTGGACTGAAAGGTCCCAAGTTTGATTCCAGTCAAGGGCATGTACGTTGGTTGCGGGCACATCCCCAGTAAGAGGGGAGCAGAAGGCAGCTGATTGATGTGTCTCTCCCATCGATACTTCTGACTCTCAATCCCTCTCCCTTCCTCTCTGTAAAAACTCAATAAAATTTATTGAAAAAATAAAAAAATAAAAAATAATAATAAAGTCATCACTGAAATCACCACTGAAAGGCCATGAGTCTGTGTTTCGCAGCACAAGGCAATCTATCCTGATTACAGCAACCCTTGGCACTTGGATGGGTTTAAACTCACAGCCATGTACATAAACCGCTCTGTCCAGGCTCTGCATGAAGTCTCTGGGGAAAAAGTGGTTTCAGTCGGGTTACGGCAGCCTCCCAAGATGCAGTGCTCACCGAGGCCCAGGAGACTCCACGTGCAGCTCTGGACCAGGTGGCCTCGGGAAGCTTGCATTGGCACCTTCCTATGTCCCCTTTCCATGGCCAGTCAGTCTCCAGAGCCCTAATCTGCACCCCCCAACCCAGCCCTGAACACCTTCGGGGACACAGGTTGGGAGAACAAGTGAGACTGGGACCACTGGAGTCAGTGCAAATTATCTCTAGGGTTGGGTTTGGAGATCGATCGTGATATGGGATGTGGACGAGAATGAACAGGATGAGCCACATCCACACTAGAGCCATGTTTAATCAGACCTTCCCTCACCCTCTGTCTCTCGCCCCCTTATTTTCCTTTTCACTTGTTTCTACTTTCCTTTGCTTTTGTCTTGAGAAAGCAGTTTAAAGGCAACGTGCAATAATTGGATGCGATGCCAGGAAAATATATATGAGGATGTGTTCCTCCAAGGTTTTTCTTTGCTGAGATGCCATTATCTGCATCTTATACAGTAACCAAAATAAAGTCTATATTAGGACTTGAAAACTAAAACACAGAGGAGTTCATTTGAACACTCACAACAGAGAAATTCAGGCACTGTGGCTGGTGAACATAAATATGACTAAATGCTCGTGTCAAATCTCAAATTTTATGAGCATTTTATCATGGGCTTACCCATTGCATGGAAAATTGTCACTAAATGCTAAAGAAAACACATATTAGCATTTGATTCTAAAATGGAGGCGGATGTTTTAGGAAAAACATCCTAATTCTCCTATTCCCCAAGATACCCGATATTCTCCAGGAAACGAATTTCTCACTAGTGTCCCTGCGCACGAATTCGTGCATGAGTAGCTTGCCCTCCTATTGATCTCTGCCCCCTGCCCTACCCTCCTATAGATCTCTGCCCTCGGCCCTGCCCCCCTGTAGCTCGCTGCCCTGCCCTCCTGCTCTTTGGTTATGACATGATGGCATCCTGGACCCATTTGCATATCACCCCATTATAAGTCCAGATGAGCTGCTTCACACCTAAACCTGGCTTTGAACTCTCTAACGCCCTTTGAGTATAAGAAATTGAATGTACACAACACCCACTTTCTGAGACAAGAAACCAACAGATACCCACTCGCTAGAAGTATTTTTTAAATATCATTTTAACATTAACCGGAGTCAACGTTGATGCCGATAAAACAGGAGGACAAGGTAGGCGTTCACAGAGTCTGCACAGGAAATACACACAGCCGGGCACAGTCCCTGAGCGTAGCAGGCCTGCCGACTGTCTCAGGACCGGTTCCCAGGACCAGACCCCAGACGGAGGGCTCTTCTCCAGGCCGAGATGAGACGCAGCTGGGCTGGGAGACCCCCTGCCGGGAGCTGGCAAAGGCCAGGGGTTGCTGGAGGGCCTCCCCTGCCCGCGCCTGGCTCCGCCGCCCTCCGGAACCTTCCTTCGGGGAGAAGGCCTTGTACACACAGAGACTCCGACCTCCAGTAGGAAGCGGTGCCAAACCCACTTTGTTTCATGTCGGAGTGACTTTCCACCCACGGCGTCCCTCTGCGAGTGTCCCAGGCCTGCCGGCTCGTGAATAATCCTTTCCTGTGGACAACTGCCAGCCACTGGATTATTGTCTTTTCCTGGCTAACTCTGAGCTGATTTATCTTCCGCGGGTCGGAACATTCCAGAAATATCCCCCCAAAGCAGGGAACTCCTTTCATCTTTCCCTTCGCTTGATAAAAACTCAAGGAGGTGAGGCTAGCTCGCACCAAAGTGAAATCTGAGTGAAAAGAGGAAATATCTCCATATTTCATCGGCCTAGAGCAGTGGTTCTCAACCTTTCTAATGCCACGACCCTTTAATACAGCTCCTCATGTTGTGATGATCCCCAACCATAAAATTATTTTCGTTGCTACTTCATCACTGTAATTTTGCTACTGTTAATGGATCGTAATGTAAATATCTGTGTTTTCCGATGGTCTCAGACTCCATAGCAGCAGTTCTCAACCTGTGGGTCGCAGAACCACAAGCAGGGTCTCCTAAAACCATCAGAAACTATCGTTATGAAGTAGCAACGGAAATAATTTTATGGGTGGGGGGTCACCAGAACATGAGGAACTGTATTAAAGGGTCGCGGCCTTAGGAAGGTTGAGAACCACTGGCCTAGAGAGACTGGTTGGTGTTAGGGAGGTGATTGACATTTGATATTAGGTACCATGTCTCCCAAGGCAGCCCTCAGCCTCTGATGCCGGGCTTTAAAAAAAAAAAAAACATTTTGAGGGTTGTATTTAATTTATTCTAATTTTCATTAGGACAACTCATAGAAGCTGCCTCCCCCAAGCTAACTTTTCTTCAGCATTCCTTTTTTTTTTTAAATATATTTTATTGACTGTTTACAGAGAGGAAGGGAGAGGGATAGAGAGTTAGAAACATCGATGAGAGAGAGACATCCATCAGCCGCCTACTGCACGCCCCCCACTGGGGATGTGCCCACCACCAAGGTACGTGCCCTTGACCGGAATCAAACCTGGGACCTTTCAGTCCAAAGGCCAACACTCTATCCACCAAGCCAGACCTGTTTCGGCACTTCAGCATTCTTTATTACAGCTCCTCTTACCCTGTAGAAGGTACTATCTGTGACTTTCTATGTAACTTTGTAAGTGACTCAGTGTGGCTTAGGTAACACAGAAGGAAGGACGTCTAACCGAACTCATTAAAATCTCTGACACCGGCCTTTCCTCCAAGTTCACATGATCCTAAAGGATGGCAAGGAGGGACGTCACATACTGGATCTGGATCTCGAGAAAATACACGATGAATGCTCTTGAATTCTCATCCTCCAGGAACAAAGTCTAACGAAGATAAATCACCGGGTCTCCTTTTCCTAGAGTCACTGTTTTCCGACACAGAGCAAATTCCAAGTGTTGAACCCATATTTCACTGGGAAAGCAATTGCTGGAGGCCCAGCTTGTGAAGGAGGGGTAAGTGGTCGGGCTCTTGGGAAATGTGCGTGAACATTGATTCACTACATAAAATCACCCAACAGTATGGAAGTTCACATAACTGTGCCCTGCCTTTTACATACAAGATGTGTTTGTGGAATGTATTTCACACGCAGCATGTGCAACTGTAAGTTTTACCACGTGCTGAAGTGACACATTTGAATATTGTGATGTGATTGTCATTGCAGTGACACTCAGGAGCTCTGTTCTCCGGAATTAGCAATATTCCTCAAAAAAAAAGCACTCTGTCACCTCCTAACAGCACGCACCATGCCCGGTTCCCATGTACGTGCTCCCGGTTCATGAGGACAGTTGCCACATGAGGTCAAGAGGAGGGTGGGGAGAACACGCCTTGCACTTTGGCAGCGGGCGCCGGGACTTCTGGGTAAGAGAATGAGAAAATATATTCCCATCCCAAGTGTCAGAGAAAAATCCAGTCTCGGGTGGTGATGACGGCTGGGTGGGGAGGGCCTTCTATGGTTTTCTTTCTCTTGCTTTGGATTTCAGACTGTTTCAAAAAATACGGCCACTGTTCCAGGATAAACCACATCGTGTCTCATAAGGTAATTGGAGGATCTGACAAATGTGATGATCCTCTCTTTTTTTAATTGATTATAGAGAATAAGAGAGAGGGAGAGAGAGAGATAGAAACATTGGTGATGAGAGAGAATCATTGATTGGTTGCCTCCTACACTGGGGATCAAGCCCACAACCTGGGCATGTGGTATTTGAACTGCGACCTCCTGGTTCATAGGTCAATGCTCAGCCACTGAGCCACACCAGCTGGGCCAGATCTTTTTATTATTATTATTGTTATATTAATTGGCTTCAGAGAGGGAGGGAGAGGAAGGGAGAGGCAGAAACATCAATGATGGGAGAAAACCTCTGATGGGCTGCCTCCTGCACATTCCCCACTGGGGATGGAGCCCACAACCCGGGTATGTGCCCTTGACCAGGGATCAAACCATGACTTCCTGGTTCATAGGGTGATGCTCAACCACTGAGCCACACTGGACAGGCCGGGTCAGGTGTTTTACTAAACTCTCATCTAGAAAAGGACACACAGCCAGCCTTCAGGCCTAGGGATTCTGCTGACTTAGGATCCAGGACGGTTTGTACCATCTCCTTTGTGATTGAGGGGAATGTAATGGGAAACACTTATACTGAAATATAAACAAGATTAGTAGAGCCCATGATCATCAGAGAGATTTTATGAGTTTTCAGTAAAAATGAGTTTATGTGGCTAGCTTTTAGTTTCCTATTATAGTAAGCTCAGTCACTTGATACTAATTCTATGATCTTGTTTATTATCACCACATGTCCTGAATCGTTTCATGTACATGAATATATATTTTTCTAGCTTCATGATTGGTATGACCGGGGTAAGAATGTGGTATGAAAAAACGAAACCTGCTGCCCTGGCTGGTGTTGCTCAGTGGGTGGAGCATCAGTCCACCCACAGAGGAGTTGTGGGTTCAATTTCCGGTCGAGGGCACATACCTGGGTTGTAGGTTTAATCCCCAGCACTGGTTGGGGCAGGTTCTAGAGGCAACCCATGTGTCTCTCTCATAGTGATGGCTCTCTCTCTCTCTCTCTCTCTCTCTCTCTCTCTCTCTCTCTCTCTCCCCACACACACACTCCCTCTCCCTTTTTCTCACTCCCTTCCACTCTCTCTCAAAATCAATGGAAAAATTTTTTTTTCTCATGTGAGGATTATCCAAAACAAAAAACAAAGCCCAGTGATTTAATTTCCAGATAAAAAGACCTCACAATGATGTTAACATATCTGTGAAGATCAACTTCATAAAAATTCTGAATGTTAAGGAGTTTTTCTGAATTCCTTGTATTCATAATGTGGGAAGCATTGGTAGAAACTGGCAAACTAGATTGTCCCAGTGGAAATATTTGTTTTGAATATAAAAATTTTTGCCTAAGAACTCAGAATTAAATTCAAAGTCTCCTACAATGTTTACTTAATTGCTCTCGTCTCTGTAACTGAATAGCCCTCCTTTATGCACCTAAGGAAATAATTCCGGCCAAGGTTGCTGATGATCATGCTTTAGCCAAGGCAAAAGGGTTCTCCTTTCCTCTACATTATTTCTAGAGCTTACAAAGAAAAATAATCATTGTCTCAACTTTTCTAATCCTCTCCCCTCCCGTTTTTGTTCTAATTCCTCTCAAGGAAAAATTGAGAAAATTTCCGTTTTCTCATACCAAGCTTTTCTCTATAAACCCACAGTGTTTTTGTAGCTCTGTTTCCATGTATTGTACACAACCCATGTTCTCCAAAGCAGACGCATCTTCATAGACTCATTACTTCTCCTGAAGTCTCATCTTATCAGTGTGCTTGGCCACGAAAGGAAGTTTACCTCTTCCTGTGTATTTACCTGCCTCTGACACATCTATCAGTAC
>PVJN01026061.1:0-29419 GCA_004026805.1 Lasiurus borealis
TTTTTTTTTGTCTTTTGATGTTGAGTTGTCAGAGAGTTCTTTATATATTTTGGATATTAAATCTTAAAGTTATTCTTTGAGTATAAATGCAATTATGCCACAAGCAATAAGAGAGCTGACTCGGAGTCAGCTTGCATGGATTCAAATTTTGGCTTACTGTGTGATTTTGGGTAAGTACCTTAACTTCTTTGTAATAGATTTTTTTTGGGGGGAGGAGGGTGAAGAGACATCCCGCTTTTTATTAGTCACTTTTACATGACCTCCAGAAAGATGACATGAAATCACTTAAAAATTCAAGTGAATTTTAAAATTATATGTTTGTATACATTTGTTCAGGAAAAACATACCTTTACTGAATATCAAAATTGAATAGGAAGACCCTAATCTTATAAATTTAATCTTTGCCACAAAATATTATCAAAACTTTTGGGTACTGGGTGAGTTTGGGCAGATGGGGAAGAAGAATCAACAGAAGGTAACAGCAGCTGCAAAAGATAGTTTAATTCTTTGTGTCCAACCCTAACTTCACCTCTCTACGCTGGACAGTCCGGTAGTGCCACACAAGGTAAATCTTTAACATTTTTATTGCTACTATCTGGAGGGAATAACATCCAATTGACACGAATCCAATAGAAAATAAGCAGCATGATTATGATACAGAGAAGAAGGGGAGGTAGCAAGAAATTTCCCTGGAGCCTCATAGGACTAAAGACCACCAGGACTATGACAATTTCCATGTTCATAAGAATGGTGTCCCCTCTTATCTGTGTATCTTGGTAAAGCTTCAAGCATTAAAAAGGCACATTGGAAAGAGGCTCAAGTCATGTGATTACTCTCAAGGAGAAGATACTAGACACACATTTTACTCCTAGGTGTGTTGATGTCTATATTATTGTTCAGCCCCTGGCAATGCTATTTCTTTTAATTTTCTCACTCATTTTCTTTGGAGGATTCATTTTTCTGAATCAGCCACACTTCGTTATTTCTATTAAGCAAATTGAAAGGACTGTTATAGCCTGCAGTGTAGTAAACCTTTTCATCGAAAACTTTTCCTTCCCTCAAAACGCTTGCTAATGTCAAAAGTTGTTCTTGATTCTTTTGGGCGCTAGAGAATCCATCGAAAGACCGCACAAACACAGTCATAGCGGCTCTGTCTTCAATGAAGGCCTCGGCGGATCAGATTGCTGCTCGGAGGGGATATACAGGGAAATGGTAATGGTAGACTCGCTGAAAGGATCTGCGCCCTGCTCCACATAGCTCATCACTGGAGCGGTCACCTTTATTTTCATCTTTCTCATTTTTGCCTTGCACGTAGCTGGTCAACCTGGTAAAGCTAGTCTGGATGGCAGAATCCCAGTCCCTAGACTCCACGGTGGTGCTGACCCACTTGGCTGGTCCATAGTGTCGGATCTCGTAACTTTCGGGCTGGGCGCCCAAGTCTTCCCGGACCTGCCAGCCCAGCGCCTCCACCGCCGGGGCCTCCTCCGCGCCATCAGCCGCCCCTGCCCTGGGTCCGGCACCTCGGCCATGGGCGGCGCCGCTCCGGGAAGGAGCCGGGTATGCAGCGCGCCGGCCACCCAGGTCCCCAGTCCTTTGTAATAGATTAAATGTGTTCCTGTACATAAAATATTTAGAACAGTGCCTAGCACATAATAAATGCTCAATAAATGTTATTTAAAAAAATAATTTAAAAATAAAAATATGACTTGCTTATTATAGAGAATATTTTTTAAAAAAATAGGAAGATCCAGAAAAATTAAAAAGCACTTGGTCCTATTACGAAAGTGTACGTATATCCATATATTCCGTTTTGTCTTTTAAAAATAATGTAATAATGTTCATAGCCTGCCTTTTTTTTTTTTTACTTAACATATTCTGAGCAGCTTCTCTTAACATTAAATGTGACTTTTAATTGGCTACCTAATATTCCATTATATGATAGTGCCATAATGTATTTTTTAAATTCTCTTATTTTGATACTTAGAAGTTTTAAATTTTTAAATAGATTGTAGTAAACAACTTTGAAAATAAATCTTGTCCAAATTTGTGGATATTTCTCTGGAATAGATTTCTAAAAGGATCATGACTAAGTCAAGGGATATGACTATTATTATCAGTAGCAACAATACTCATGAAGCTTCTTAACACAAGAATCCTCTGAGTCATTCGGAATGCCTCTCTTAAGTGGTATACGGTGATTTGATGACTTACACCCTAAATATCTAGTAGCAACCTGCTTCTCTTTCTCCATGGGCATCCTGTAGTTGGGGTTACCCTGCTTTCTCTCTTCCTAGTAGCCTCATCTACAGTCCCACTGCACTTCCTGCTCTTCCTACCTAGACTAGTCTTCATACTGAAACCAGAGACAGTTTTTGTTTTATTTAAACTCATCTTACTTCTCTGCTTAAATCTTAAATGGCTTCTCATTACCTTTAGGCTAAAGGTCAAAATTTGCTTTGGTGTAGAAAGCTGTATTTGTCTCATCAGCTTAATCCCTCTTCCTGAGCTCAAGCCAAACAAGCATTTCTGCATTTTTTGTATTTACCTCAGGGCCTTTGCGTCTGTAGCCTAGCCAGGCTTCTCTCTGTTCCTCTTTCCCCTTACTCCACCTTTACATAGTTAATTTCTCTTCTTCCTTCAAATATTAGTTCAAATGGCATTTTCTCCTGGAATTCTTTCCTGACTACATCTCCCTTCCTTACCCCCAAATGTGTGACTGTTAAATTATCTCAGAGCACCCACTATTTCTTAGTAACATTTAGCATAGTTTTAATAACTGATTAGTTATGTAAGTAATGAACTGTTTTAAAGTCTCTCTTCCCGTGAAGAAGTTCACTTTCTCATGGTGGACTGAGCTCCTAATGGACATTCAGATATCTGTGTGGCGTGAAAGGTATTATGGTCCAGCTCTTTGCAGACAGCACTTTTTAAAAAATAATCTTGCTTGGGATGGTGAATACACAATACAACATACAGATGATATATTATAGACTGTATCCTGTAACCTATATAATTGCTTTTAATATTTTTTTTATTGATTTCAGAGAGGAAGGGAGAGGGAGAGATATAGAAACATCAGTGATGAGAAGGATTCATTGATTGGCTGCCTCCTCCTGTACACCCCCTATAGGGGATTGAGCCCACAACCCAGGCCTGTGCCTCCAACCGCAATCAAACCCTGACCTGGTTCATACGCGCAACCACTGAGCCATGCTGGGCAGGCTGAAACCTATATAATTTTATTAACCAATGTCACCTCAGTAAATTCAGTTAAAAAGAAACAATTTTGCTGATAGGTGAAAAATAACATTTCATGAGTTTAATTAACATTTCTTTGGTTGGTGGTGTCGTTGAACATGTTTAGTGGCAATTGTATTTTCTTTCTGGTAATTGTTCTTTGACTATTTCTTATTGGGCTTTCAGGTTTTTGAAGGTTTTGTTGTTGTTTTTTAATTTCTTACATATTAGGAATACTGTATTGTTACTGATCTTACCAGACTAAAGGGGTCCATTTGCCAGCACTCATCAAAGCCCAATAAGATGTGACCAAGAGTTTACAGCAAATAAAGTAAAGATTTATTTAAGAAAATGGCACAAGCCCGAAGCACAGGTAAGCTAGTGCTCTAAAACCTGGCTCCAGGAGGGACCACACAGGGACAGATTATGTATGGGGAAAATTAGTAATCATGTCGATTTTGGGAGTTGGGGTTGTAGGCTCTCCTGATTGGTTGGAGCCAACGTAGGGAGTAGTTGATCATTGTTTCAGGTCCTGAGGTCAGCCATCGTGTTGTTCTAACTAACTCAGTGAGGATGCGGCCAGTGGGGTCCTTCTGCTTTTATGGGCCTGGGACTGAAACACAACTGAGGTCAAGATGTGTGGTTGGTTTTACCACAGCTCTGTTGCTCTGGTCGGTAGACTTGAGGCTTCATAAGACAGTTGATGCTGACTGGAGTCTGATGTCCTAAGGGCTTAAGCATTAAAAAAGAGAGAGGATTGGCAGAAAGGAGAATGGATCATGTTAAAGAAATGCAGTTTCTACATGGATACACTAATGTGTTTCCCATGTTATTATTTGCCTTCTGATTTTGCTTAATTTTTTACCTTTTTATATAGTCAAATCATATAATTCATTAATATTTTAATCTTATTTATTTAGAAATTTCTTCTGTACTCTGAAAATAAATATTTTTTAAATATATATGTTTTTGCATTTCAGAGGGAAAGATAGAAATATCAATGATGAGAGAGAATCATTGATCAGCTGCTTCCTGCATGGCCTCCTCTGGGAATTGAGCCCCCAACCTGGACATGTGCCCTGAGCGGGAATCAAACTGCAACCTCCTGGTTCATAGGCCATTGCTCAACACTGAGCCATGCTAGCCAGGTCTGAAAATAAATATTCTAATATTTTTAATAGCTTAATGATTTCTTTTTTATATCTTACTCAATAAAAGCTTTCTTTCAGAAGAGCTTTTCACTTTGTTATTTAACAACTAAATCAGCCAATAGTAAAGATAGTTTTTAATTTTAAGGTTAAAACTGTGTCTTTTTATAAAAAAACAACTTAGAATATTTTACTATTTTATTTAAAATGGTTAATTTAGTAGTATTTTTAAACATTTTTTATTAAATTTATTGGGATGACATTGGTTAATAAAATTAAGTAGGTTAATAAAATTATTCAGATTACAATTCTATAATATATCTGCATATTGCATTATGTGTTTACCACCCAAAGTTCAATCTCTTTTATCACAATATGTTTGATCCTCATTATCCTTTGATACCTCCCCTCCATCTCCTTTTTCCTCTGGTAATCACCATACCATTGTCTGTGTCTTGGAGTTTTTGTTTGTTTTATTTGTTCATTTGTTGTTTCCAGTTTTATATCCCATACTAGAGGCCCAATGCACAAAATTCATGCAAGGATAGGCTCTCGTAGCCCTAGCTGACTCGAGGCCCCAGCTGCCCAGCCGCAGACAATCTGGCCTGGCACTGCCTGCATCCACCACCACACCCCCCTGGCTCCCCAGTTCCACAGAGCCCCCACCCCCATCAATTGTCCCACAGAGGGTAGCCTGGGCCTCCTCTTTGGGGAGATCACGGAGCCTCCCTCCTCCCCATCCCCCATCAATTGTCCCGCAGCAGGTGTCCTGGGCCTCCCTCTTTGGGGCGATCATGGGGCGATGACAGGCCCCCGACCAGTCACATCGCACCCGCCTTGGCTGGCCTGGTGCCAGTGTGTGTCATAGCATGGTCATCCGGAAGGTCATCTGGACAGTTGTTCCGTTCCGTCATTTGGTTGATTTGCATATTATGCTTTTATTATTATAGATAAGAGTTAAATTCATATGGTTTTTGACTTTCCTGTCTGACTAATTTCATTTAGCATGATATTCTCAAGACTCATCCATGTTGTTGTAAATGACAGTATTTTATCTTTTCTTATGGCTGAGTAATATTCCATTGCATATATATATATATATATACCACAATAGTATTATGAAAGTTGTAAATTATTTTAATTATATAGCAGGTACAAAATTCGTTTTTTATTAATTGAAAAGTTAACATTTTTGGTTGAAATTATCTTTATTTAAAAAAAAACAATTTTGGAAAACTTTCAAATACATTTTAAGTTTGGTTCTCTTACTTTACAGTTCCTCAGTTTGAAACTTCATGTAGTTACATAGAAGCTACACTTGAAGAGTTTCTGACCTGGAATTGTGACCACTCTAGTATTTCTGGACCATTTGTAGATTATGATTATTCTAAATTCTGGGCTTATGCTGACTATAAATATGTTGCCAGTCTATTTGAAGACAAGACAGATATTTTCCAGGTAAGTCAACACATTCCTTTTAATCATGATATTAACTTGTTCTAGAGAAAAGATCACTGTCATTTTCTCTCAAAAGAAATTCACTGTGGGTGTTGAGTATTTTATCCACTCTAGCCAAAAAGATTTGTTCAAGAGAAGTGGAATATTGGGCAGCCTTCTCACTGTTTTTTTTTTCTCACCAAATGTCCTATGCATTTTCTCCTGTGCCTTTAAACAGCTCCTGAGGTGGTTTGGAGTGAATTAGAAGCACAGATTATGTATAACACTACATTTCCTCGGACCTACTTAGACGTTTTCGTTCTGTTGGTGAGACAGAGGTACAGAACTGATTACATGAAGAAGCATTCCAAGCTGCTGCTTCCATTTCTCCCTGTTGAGAGGGTTTAGTGCAGATTTAAGGCCTGGGTCAGATGCTGGGCTCCCAAATTATCGTTGTATTTGATTGTAGGAGTCCTGCAGAAGTGTGGGGTACTTGCAGAAGTAAGAATGTGGAAGTTCTTTGCCATATGTTGACATATGTTGACAGCAGAGTTTATAGGCTACAATATCCTCTTTCCTTTTAAGTGTTTTCTACTGCCAGTTTATTTTGTGGAGTGATTTTGCAAACTCCCTGCTCTGATTTTGGGTGTCTTGGGGCTGTGGCGTGAATGGAAGTAGTCCCTGGAAGTTGTTAGGATGACTTTGCCACAATCAGGTCAAGGCTCCAGAGTCCTTTACCCTGCCCATCCTTTGTGGAAAGAAGTCATAGCCATCACTGCAGGCTGTTCACTCCCCGCCCCCCTTCCTGCTGGTTATCACCACTCCCTTTCTGGACTTCCCTCTCACATAGACTGTAGGCCTTGGACTCCTCAGTTTTGTTGTTGTTTTAATATATTTTATTTTTTACAGAGAGGAAGGGAGAGGGTTAGAGAGTTAGAAACATCGATGAGAGACATCAATCAGCTGCCTCCTGCACGCTCCCCACTGGAGATGTGCCCGCAACCAAGGTATATGCCCTTGATCGGAATCGAACCCGGGACCCTTCAGTACACAGACCAATGCTCTCTCCACTGAACCAAACTGGTTTTCGGCTCCTGAGAAGTTTTTAATTCAGCCTGTATGGTGTGTGTGTTTATTTTTCCACTTTGAATCAAGGTGTAGATGCTGATGTTTACACAATTACTATGATACAATTGTTAATATTTTGTAGATTTCTTTATTACATTTTTAAATGCTTTTTGCTTTTTATTTAAAAAATGAAAACTATATCAGCTGTTTCATAATTGTTAGGTGAGGATATATTTTTATTCTCATAACCATGAAATAAATCCATCAGTTTTAAAAACATTTTGTAGATGCTGTTTGAATCCAAAGTCTATACCAAATTTACTCTTTACTCATTTTTAAATGATAATTTTGAGGTAATTTTTTTCTTACAATCTTAGTTGTGATCACTTTATGGATATTTAACCCTGGACCTTTTATATAGCATAGTTAACTTTTACAGTATTTCATTGTTATTTCTCATAATCCCCACCCAATGTAGATTAGACTAGTACTTTTTTACTCTAAATTTCAGGCAAAATGTTATGTAATAGTAATACTTCTCAGATACTTACAATTGATGCTTTTCTAAATGCTTTACATTTATAATCCTCACAGTAACCCTATGATATAATAATTATCCTTATTTTAAGAAAAATAAAGCACCAAGTGGTTAAGTGAAAAAGCTTTTGAAAATATTCAACTAAGAAAAGAGTAACCCAAGCTGTCTGCTCTCTAACCTTTACTTCACTCTATGCTTCCAGACAGAGGGTCTAAATACATTCAGTTCTGTGAGAACTTTATAGCCAGAATTCAGGAATTCCTTTTATGCTCAATCTAGGCTCACTCTATCTTAGATAAATCTCTGATCTGACCCCATCAGTTGTATCCGTCTCAGGCCAGGCATAACAGCTCAGCATACATGTATCGAGTCCATTAAGTGTGGACATAAAAGCAGTCTTTTGGCAGTGTGCTGGAATTCTAATTGAGCCCTTATAACATCTGATCATGTTAGTTGAATGAGTTTTCTATCAGCTCACATTATGGTGATTAAGTCTCTGGATTAGAACAGGCAAATCTGCTATGATAAACCAAGTCTATTGAGATTAGTATATTATTTTTTAGCTCAGAGTTTTCTGAGTACCAAGTTATCTTACATCAGATACCAAAGTTGTTACCATTTTACTTTTACCACTATAACTCATTTGGCCACTTAGTCTTATTACTTATTGTTTCAAGTATTCTTCTGTCTGTCGTGGTAGGTAGGTAAATATTAAAACTGATCAATTTTTAAACTGTTAATTTACTTTAAATAAGCTCTTATGTGAACATAAGTAACATTTTAATGAAAATATCAATATTCAAACTTTTTAAGGTATGTTCTGAGAAGAATGGTATTATTTTACATTTTTGTAAGTCTTTTTAATGTCTGCCGTAATAGAGGACAGCTGGATTCTTCTATGTTTCTTCCTTCAGTCTTTGGTAATTTTTTATTTATTTGAAGAATATCTTATATCACGCATATGCAGCTGAAAATAGTTTTTTAGCAGCCTTTTTAGATAGTTGTGGGTTTTTTAAACTACTCTACCAAACTTGACAAGGAGTAGTTTGTCAAAAGATTTGTTTGTTGCAGTAGAGTCTGAACCTATAATCACTGACCTCTTTGTACTCTCACAATAAACTTCATTGGTTTCTCTTGTATTGAGCTTTTATAATACTGTTCATTAGCCATTTGGAAGATATTAGTTTATTGACTTTTGTAGATGTTCCAACTATTGACACATTTCTGTATGTATCATCATAAAAGAAAAAAGTAACTTGCTAATATCATTCTCATCAGAAAGACTTTTAAGTATTAGGAAGCTTTCAAGTTTATGGATATAAGTTTCCAAAATCATTTTCATTCTGTTCATAATATTTCCTTTTTCTTTTCTTTTTAACATTTTAAATTTTATTTACAAAGCTTCTTTGTTGTACAAAAGATAAAAATGCTGTTATAATTTTGGTGTAACTAGAAGCCACAGACAGTTGACTCACCAATCACAGCTATCCACACTACCGCAAGAGTCTTACTCGAAAACTTAACAATGCTAACAATTTTGTTGGTATGTAGTCCCCCAGTTTGGTGGTAAATTTCCAAAAAAGGAATAAATGTATGAAGGCAGTGGTTATTAAAAATATTTTCTAATTTTCCTTGTGATTTATTCTTAAATTTATGAAGTATAATGTTTAGTTTCCAAATATTTGGAGGTTTTCTAGCTATCTTTCTGTTACTGATTTCCAATTTTAAAAAAATTTTTTTTTTAATATATTTTGATTTTTTACAGAGAGGAAGGGAGAGGGGTAGAGAGTTAGAAACATTGATAAGAGAGACATTGATCAGCCACCTCCTGCACACCCCCTACTGGGGATGTGCCTGCAACCAAGATACATTCCCTTGACTGGAATCGAATCTGGGACCCTTGAGTCCACAGGCCAATGCTCTATCCACTGAGCCAAACCGATTTCAGCTGATTTCCAATTTAATTCCATTATAATTAAAGAATATACTTTGTATGATTTCACTCCTTTAAGTTTATGGTTTTATGGCCCAGAATATAGTCAGTTTTGATAAATGTTCCAAGTGAACTTAAAACTAATGTCTATATTATTGTTTTATTTTATAAATATAAAATAAATAATGTACTTTGTTCAAGTCTCCTGTATCCTTACTAATTTTCTGTGCACTTGTTCTGCTCATTATATAGAGAAAGGTGTTGAAATTTCCCAACTGTAATTGTATATTTGTTTCTTTTTTCAATTAAGATTGGTCAGTTTTTGTTTTGTATATTTTTGAAACTATTAGATTCGTGCACATTTAGGATGATTATTTCCTGTTAATGATTGATCTTTCATCATGATGAAATGACCATCTCTCCTGTGTTCTTTCCTGTTTTGATGTCTACTTTGAATGAATTCAACTTTGTTTGATTTGCCTTTGGATTTATATTAGCATGAAAAAGGAGTACTATGCTATGCATTTATATGGAACTAGAGACCCAATGCACAAAGATTTGTGCAAGAATGGGCCTTCCTTCCCCTGGCTGCCAGCACTGCCTTCACTCTGGCCGGAGGCGCCCTTCCACCTTCCCACACTGCCCAGAGGCCTGGAGTGACTGGGGTGGTGCAAAACTCCTGCGTCATCACCATGGCAAGCATCCCACCCACCCCCTGCTGCTCCGTGCCTGTTGTATGCAAATTAAGCCGCCATCTTTGTTGGGTTAATTTGCTGGTGAATAAAACTGATTGGCTGGTGGGCATCGCGAAGGTATGGTTAATTTGCATCTTACTCTTTTATTAGTGTAGATTGTAGAATTCACAAATAAATGGACAGAAAGTAGATTAGTACTTGTCTAAGAATGAGGGAGGAGGGAGAGATGGGTTATAAAGATTCACTGGGGAACCTTTGGACATGATCAAAATGTTTTTCATCTTGATTGTAGTAATGGGGTTTCATACTAGTGTGTGTGTGTGTGTGTGTGTATAAATTCGCCAAATTATACACTTAATATATATTCAACTTATTGTATATCAATTATATCTCAACTAGAGGCCCAGTGTATCAGGTGGGGTCCCAAGGCCTGGCCAGCAATCAGGGCCATCAGGGTTGTCTCACCCAGTCCCAACTGGGGCCAGGCCGATTGGGGTCGCCAGCCTGGGGAAAGTTAGGGGGAGGGACCATAGGAGGTTGGCCGGCTGTGAGAGGTTGGCTGTGGGAGTGCACTGACCATCAGTGGGCAGCTCCTGTGTTGAGCATCTGGCCCTCAGTGGTTAGTGTGCATCATAGCGACTGGTTGACCTGTTGTTCTGGTCATTCGGTCAGAATAGGTGCTTAGTCTTTTATATATCGATAGATAAAGCTATGAAAAAAAAGAATGCTAGAGACACTTTAGTTCCACTTCTTGATCAGCAGTTTTATTCACCAGTATTTTTGTGCCCTCAATGTCAACACAGTGAAATAGCTAAGTAACATCTTAGTAGTATGATGAAAATAATTTTAACCTTACAGATCCTGTGGAAGGATCTCAGGGATCCCCAAGGGGGTCTATGGGCCACTTTGAGAACCTCTGGTATACATCACTTATGAAATTACTACTTAGTCCTTCAGTTCTGACTCTTCCTCTTATTACTTCTAAAACAGTTTCTTATGAAAATACCTTTCAAGTCATGCTCCAGATTAAATATTGAAATACATTAATCATGTTAACAAACGTTTCATGACTTAAAAGTAAGGATAGCATTTAAGACTCTCCCCAATGTGACTGATGCAACCATTCTGCTCTACCTTAGTCCCTGTCTAGCCTCCTCACTGAGTGCTGGGCCACTATGTTCTCTCTCATCTTCTGGCCTTTGCTCATGTTCTTCTCAGTTTCTCCTTATTAAAACTCTACCGCTGAAACGGTTTGGCTCTGTGGATAGAGCATCAGCCTCGGGACTGAAAGGTCCCAGGTTCGATTCTGGTCAGGGCATGTACGTTGGTTGCGGGCACATCCCCAGTAGGGGGCGTGCAGGAGGTGGCTGATCGATGTCTCTCTCTCACCGATGTTTCTCTCTATCCCTCTCCCTTCCTCTCTGTAAAAAATCAATCAAATATATATTTTTAAAAAAACAAACTCTACTTCATAGGGTCTGGATGAAGTTCATTGTTGGCTATAAAGCTTTCTCAACCACTTGCACCCACATCCATTCATTCCTTGCTTTCATTCCTGCTTTATTTGGATTGTTATTTAAATGGTATATTATATAGAATTTCTCTAACAATATTGTAAACTCTTTGGGAACAGGGACTGTGTTTTAATACTTTTTTATTCCCCAAAAATGTTAACATGGTGCTGAATGCAGTAGTCGTCTTTATCTACTGGTGATATGACATAAGATCCCCAGTGGATACCTAAAACTACAGATAATACCCCATATATACTATTTTTCTA
The DNA here is from genome assembly GCA_004026805.1 of Lasiurus borealis. Lineage (NCBI taxonomy): Eukaryota > Metazoa > Chordata > Mammalia > Chiroptera > Vespertilionidae > Lasiurus > Lasiurus borealis. The sequence continues at coordinate 11,837 of PVJN01026061.1, forward strand.
ACCATACATACCTATGATGAAATTGAATTTGTAAATTAGGCACAGTAAACATTAACAATAAATAATAATAAAAGAGAACAGTTGTAAAATATACTGTAATAAAAGTTATGTGAAAGGCTTTGGAGCCATTGTTAAGTTATATAATGGTTATTTGAACACAGTCATTGAACACAGTCTCATAACCCAGAGGCTACTAGGTGTTTAAGGGTGGACAGCTGATGGAACGAATATACATTGGACAAAGGGATGATTCAAGTCCTGGGCAAAACAGAGCCATTCCTTGTAAGATTTCATCACACTACTTAGAAGGGTGTTAAATTTAAAACATGAATTGTTTACTTCAGAAGTTTTTCACTTAATATATTTGAACCATGGAAAGTGAAACTGCATATAAAGTGGGGTGGAACCACTCTATGTAATAAGTAATTGAACGATTACATAAGTGTGTTTTTTTTTTCTTATTTCTTGTTTTGGTATTTCTTTGGTCTTTAGGGCCCTTCAAAGAATGTTTTAACTTAAACCTCTAGCTTCACCCTTGTCAAATTTCCTGTGGCTTCTAGTTAATCAATTACAGCATTTGTTAATCTTGATATGAAATTCTTAGCTCTCTTCAGCCTTCTATTAGTTTTGTAAGTTTTTACTTAGCTCTACTTAAAGTTTCCAGGTATTAACCATGTTATTTCACAAAATAAAATCATCCACTGATAAAGATGCAATATATATACTGTTAAGTACACTGGCAAATATACTAATATGATTGGAAAATGTCCGGTGATCAAAATTAGGATTTTGACACTTAACTGACTTTCTTGAGTGGCAAATGAAATTAATAAGTCTCACTATTTTTTCAATGATGTATCATATCATTGACTAATCTAAGTAAAGCATTTATTTGAAACATTTTGTGTTCTACTTCCCCAGAAAGGTGGGGAATTTGTAACATTACCATATAAAATTTCTTTACCTCTGATTCATTAGGTAAGAATGACAGGTGTGTTACCTTTTATAATTATCAATACGTATCATCACAATTGAAGCTATTAAGAATTGATATATAGCAAAAGGGATTTTGCCCCAAGAATGTTTTTTAGGTAGGTTCCATATTATGTTGTGATTCAGGTTAGCTATTGAGAGTCCAGAAGTTTGTTAAATCACCAGAATACAGAATCCCAAAATGCAATACATGGAAGTTTAGTTCTATCTAACTGTCTTGGACTTTACTGTATAACATAGTTATGAGAGTTGAAATTGAATTGGGCAGTTTAATGTTGATTCAAGTTTATTTGATGGCCAACAATGCTTTCTGATGAAACAAATTGGAATGTAAGAATTTGGGTGTTTATACAAACCTACCTGTTTTCTGTTTGTCACTTAAGGTAATTTCCTAAGGGGAAAAAAGAGCCTATTATTTGCTAATTTGTAATGTCCATTTAAGGGTTGTTTGAAATTTAAATTAAAGTATTTATTCTTTACAAGTTTTACATAGTTTTTATTGTTAATTAAGAGGTCAAAGGGGAAAAGGGGCACATCTGTAATACTTTCAACAATAAAGATTTTTTTTAAAGTTCCATTCTTATTGTTTTGGCCAATATTAGGCTTTTTTTTCTTTATTTTATTTAGATGTAAGTTCATTACAGAATTATGTATTATCAGTTTTCCTACATGTATTTATGATGTAGACATGGAGAAAAATAGAAGACAAGTTTTAATTGACAGACTCAAATTAACCAAGATCACAAGTTACCCAAATAGCATGGTATAAGATAAGAATAAATACTTTTGAATTGTGGTGTTCTCAGAACCTCTATTTGGAATGAGCTATTATAAGCTCATTTAACTTCTTTGAACCTTTAGCTTTCTTATATGTAAAACAGGAATGAAATTAATAATACATAGATGAAAATATTGTTTAAATATTTTATGAAGTACTGTAACATCTTCTAGAACTAAACAATTTAAGAATTACTTTTGATGATTGGTTTACATGGTAAGCCAAAAAAGCCACCCTTCTCTTTATAAGCATCTTACCAGTTCTCTGATTAAAACTAAAATTATGGAATATTTGGTTACATGTCTAATATTTTCAAGTAATGTTTGATTCTGCAACAATTATTTAACTTAATTGGAACAGTTTTAGGAGGTACTAAGAATAAAAATAGACCTAGTTACCTAGATCAATGATTGGGCAGTTCTTTAGCATTTGCTGTGCTCACTGTTAGCTACTAGAGATGCCAACTTGAATGAAGTTGGTACTCCATGGGACTTTAATGTCAATTGCAGAAGCCAAGCCTTAAGATAGAAACGTAGGGCTTTTGAAGATGGCAACTGGCAGGAAGGTCAGAAGAGAGAGTGTGTGAGAGAGAGGAACCCATAGAGTAGAGTGTAGACGTATGTGGTGTCTGTGTGTATGAGCTAGGGCCAGTTAGATTCTGCAAGTCCTCCAAGGGGCTTCCAAACCGGCAGTCTTAGACGGCAGAGTCCCGCACTCAAAGCAGACACTTTTGGGCAGCCAGTGTAGGCACGGAGATCACGTCATCTTGAGAAACAGAGCTGCTTGAGATTAGGATCCTGCCCTCAGCAACACCCAGGTGCGTCTCAGATGGAAACCAGGACCCTGCTGGCACTGGAGACAGAACTGCAACCACAGCTTCAGACGAACAAACAACAAGAATCCAGACTTTCCCGCAGCAGATTTCTGCGAGTCAAAGAGCCTATCTCCCTCCTCGCCGGCTTTCAGATAGTGCCATAGTAACTGATAGACCTGCCCCTTGCTTGAGCCGCAGCGCCCTACAGGAATTTGAGCATGAGAGTGCTCCCAGGGACCGCAGTGCTGTTACAGGAATTTGAGCCTGAGAGTGCGCACATGGGCCGCAGCACTGCTACTGGAATTTCAAAGACTTGAATCTGCTCCCCGCAATGCAATCAGGCAACCAAACCCAAAGCCCATGCAGGGTGGCAGTGCCATCTGACTTCAATTCTGGGCAAGCGCACACAGAAGTCAGTTTTCCGCAGCGCAGGCACACCACAGAGCTATTGTGTAACCCAGTCCCCCATGGTGACTGGTACCCAGATTCTCCCAGCAAGAGGCAGCACTGAGCACCACCAAGTTAACTATGTTTCTTACTGTGTGAGCCTGGGATCCCTAACTCACAGTGCATTTACATGAAGAGCCAGTGACTCCAATTCTTGTTGCATGCGTACACAGGGACCCTGATTCTCAGCGAGAAGCTGCATGCGGCAACAGAGACTCTGATACTTGATTCTTGGTGCAGACACAGGGAAACTGTGATCTTGGCATGCACTAGGGGACTTATTTTCGGCACATGCAAGCATGGTGCAGGCAGGGCTCCTGATTCTAGGTGCACACACGAGACGACACTGAACACTGGTAACACTGACCCTGGGCAAGCCTGGTTCCCACTAACCCACGGCAGCCACACGTCCTAGTATTGGAACACTTCAGTGACTCTCGGGTGGTGCAAAGTTCCCATGGCACCCGGCCCAGGTCCACGCAACTCACAGTTTGAACCTTCTGGTGATAGTCAGAAAGGGGAGATGACACAATCCCCAGAGGAAATAAAATAAGGAGTCACTAAGAAAGGAAATTAGTGAAATTGAAGCATGCAGCAAGACCGAAAAAGAATTCAGAATAATGGTCGTGCAATTCATACACCGGATGAATGAGAAAATCAACAACCCATGCAAGAATCGGGCAGAAATGAAGTGATATAGCTACAATCAAAAACACCATGGAAAGTTTTAATAATAGACTAGAAGAAGCAGAGGACAGAATTAGTGATCAGGTACAGAAACAAGCTCAAACCGAACAGCAATTGGAGAAAAAAATTAAAAAGCAGGAGGAAAGCCTAAGGGAGCTTTGGAACAACATGAAACGAAGTAACATACTTATAATAGGGCTGCTAGAAGGACAAGAAGAGCAGCAAGGATTAAAACATATATTTGAAGAAATAATGACAGAAAACTTCCCAAATATGGGGAAGAAAATAGTTACACAAGTACAGAGATTCCCAAGCAGGATCAACCGCAAAAGACCCACACCAAGACACGTCATAATTTCAATGAAAAATATCAATGACAGAGAATCTTAAAGGTGGCAAGAGAGAGACAGAGAGTTACCTACGAAGGAACCCCCATCAGATTATCAAATGATTTATCAACAGAAACACATCAAACTAGAAGGGAATGGAAGGAGGTATACAAAGTGTTGCAAAGCAAAGGACTGAATCCAAGAATATTCTATCCAACAAGACTATCAATTAAAATTGAAGGGAAAATCTGGATCTCCGCAGTCAAAAAAAGCCTAAGGGAGTTTATCACCACCAAACCAGCAATGCAAGAAATGATAAGGGAATACTGTAAAAAAAAGAAGTAAACAGGTAAGAATTAACACAGACACAAAAATAGGTATGACTACAAACAAGAACCTTTCAGTAATAACTTTAAATGTAAATGGACTAAATCCTCTAATCAAAAGACATCAAGAAGCTAAATGGATAAAAAAACACTACCCATACATATGCTATCTATTAGAGACCCACCTCAGAACAAGAGACTCACACAGATTGAAAGTGAAGGAATGGAAAAATACCTTTCAGGCAAATGGAAAAAAAAAATGGGTAGCAATACTTAAAACTGACAAAATAGACCCCAAAGTAAATGCCATAACAAGAGATAAGGAAGGCCATTTCATAATACTAAAAGGATTGATACAACAAGAGGATATAACCCTGATAAACATATATGCACCCAATGCAGGAGCACCCAAATACATAACACAAGTCCTAGAAGATATCAAGAGAGAGACTGACAAAAATACAACCATAGGAGACCTTAATACACCACTAACATCACTGGATAAATCCTTTAGACAAAAAGTCAGCAAAGACACAGCAATACTAGATCAGATGCACTTAACTTACATCTTCAAACATTTCACCCGAAAGGTACAGAATATACGTTCTTCTCAAGTACAGATGGAACATTTTCAGAAATAGACCACATATTGAGTCACAAGTGAAGTCTCCCCAAATTTAAAAAAAATTGAAATCATACCAAGCATCTTCTCAGACCACAATGGCATAAAATTAGAAATAAAACTACAATAAAAGCAATCCAAATGTCTCAAATACTTGGAAGCTGAATATCATGCAATTAAATAATGACTGGGTAACCAAAGAGATCAAAGAAGAAATTAAACGCATCCTGAAAACTAATAACAAAAACACAAAATCCAAAATCTGTGGGACACAATGAAAGCAGTCCTGAGAGGGAAGTTTATAGCTTTTCAAGCCTACCTGAGAATTAAAGAAACAAGAAAAAATGGTAGTAAAGCATCTAATTCTAAAACTCAAAGAATTAGAAAGAGAGCAACAAGAAAAGCCCAGAGTGAGCAGAAGGAAGGAGATAATAAAGATCAGAGCAGAAATAAATGACATAGGGACAAACAAACAACAAAAACAAAAACAATACAAAAAGATCAATGAAACCAAGAGCTGGTTCTTTGAAAGGATAAACAAGATTAATGAACCTCTAGCCAGGCTTACCAAGAAGCAAAGAGAGAGGACTCAAAATCTGAAACGATAGAGGTGAAATAACAACAGACCCCACAGAAATACAAAGGCTTATTAAAAAATACTATGAACAACTCTACTCCAACAAACTAGATAACCTAGAGGGAATGGACATAATCCTAGAAAAATACAACCTTCCAGGAATATTCTAAAAATCTCAATAGGCCGGTAACTATGGAAGAAATTGAAGCAGTCATCAAAAAGCTCCCAGTAAACAGAAGCCCGGGGCCAGATGGCTTCACAGAGGAGTTATACCAAACATGTAAGGAAGAACTAAAACCTATGCACCTCAGACTATTCCAAAAAATTTAAGAGGAAGGAACACTTATAAGCTCATTCTATGAAGCCAGCAACACCCTAATACCAAAACCAGAGAAAGACAACACAATGAAAGAGAGTTATAGGTTAATGTCCCTCATGTACATAGATGCCAAAGTCCTCAACAAAATTCTAGCAAATCGGATTCAGCAATACATCAGAAAGACCAAGTAGGATTTATCCCAGGGATGCAAGGATGGTACAATATCTGCAGATCAATAAATGTGATACATCATGTAAACAAATGGGGAGATAAAAATCACAAAGTCATATCAATTGAAGCAGAAAAAGCATTTGACAAAATCCAACACCCCTTCTTGAACAAAACACTCAGAAGGTGGGAATAGAAGGATCATACCTCAACATAATTAAAGCCATATATGAAAAACCCACAACCAACATCATAATGGACAAAAACTAAAACCATTTCCCCTAAAAACAGGAACAAGACAGGGATTCCCACTCTTACCACTTCTGTTCAACATAGTACTGGAAGTACTAGCCATTGCAATCAGACAACAAGAAGAAATAAAAGGCATCCAAATTAGAAAAGAAGAAGTAAAACTGTCCTTATTCGCAGATGACACGATATTGTACATAGAAAACGCAATAAAAAATTATTAGACTTAAATGAATTTGGCAATGTAGCTGGATACAAAATTAATGCCAATAAATCTGTGGCATTTCTATACACCAAAAGTGAACTTATAGAAAGAGAGACTAAAAAAGCAATCCCAGTTACCATCAAAAAAAAAAATTAAGAAACCTAGGAATAAACTTAACTAAGGAGGTAAAAGACATGCGAAAAACTACAGGACACTGAAAAAAGAGATAGAGGATATAAACAGATGGAAGAACATACCGTGTTCATGGATTGGTAAAATCAACATCATCAAAATGTTCATACTACACAAAGCAATCTACAGATCCAATGCAATCTCCTTTAAAATACCAATGGCATATTTCACAGACCTACAATGAACTTTCCAAAAATTCATCTGGAATAAAAAAAGATCCTGAATAGCTGCAGCAATCCTGAGAAAGAAGAACTAAGTAGGAGGGATCTCAATACCAGATATCAAGCTGTATTACAAAGCCACTGTTCTCAAAACAGCCTGGTACTAGCACAAGAACAGACAGATAGATCAATGGAATATAATAGAGAACCCAGAAATCAACCCAAACCACTATGCCCAATTAATATTTGACAAAGAAGGCATGGACATAAAATGGAGTCAAGACAGTTTCTTCAATAAATGGTGTTGGGAAAATTGGACAGATATATCCAAAAAAATGAAACTAGACCACCAACTTACACCATACACAAAAATAAACTCAAAATGGATACAGGACTTAAACATAATATGGGAAACCATAAAATTACTAGAGGAATCCACAAGCAGCGAGATCTCATACACATGTCGAAAGAACTTCCTCACTGATACTGCTCCTAGGACAATGGAAACCAAAGAGAAAGGACTACATCAAAATTAAAAGCTTTTTTACACCATCAACAACAACAAGAGAGCCCACAGTTTGGGAGAACATATTTGCCAATGTCCTCACCGGTAAGGGTTTAATCTCCATCATTTCCAGGGAACTCTCAACTTAACAAAAGGAAGATAAACAATCCAATCAAAAAATGGGCAGCGGACCTAAATAGACATTTTTCGAATGAGGACAGAAGGAAGGCCAAGAGACATATGAAAACATGCTCAAAGTCACGAATTATCCGAGATATGCAAATCACACCTGTCAGAATGGCTATCATCAACAACTCAACAAACGACAAGTATTGGCGAGGATCTGGAGAAAAAGGAACCCTCCTGCACTGCTGGTGGGAATGCAGACTGGTGCAGCCGTGTGGAGAACAGTATGGAGTTTCCTAAAAAAACTAAAAATGGAACTCACATTTGACCCAGTGATTCCACTTCTAGGAATATATCCCAATAAACTAGGAACACGAATCAGAAAGGATATATGCCCCTCTATGTTCATAGCAGCACAATTCACCAAAGCTAAGATTTTGAAACAACCTAAGTGCCCATCAGCAGATGAGTCATTAAAAAACTGGTACATCTACACAATGGAATACTAGGCTGCAGTAAAAAAGAAGGAACTCTTACTATTTGCAACAGCATGGATGGACTGGAGAGCATTATCCTAAGTGAAATAAGCCAGTCAGAGAAAGACAAATACCACATGATCTCACTCATTTATAGAATACTATAATGAATGACATAAACTGATGAACAGGGACAGATCCGGAAGCAGAGAAGCATCGATCAGACTGCTAAACTTCAGATGGAAGGTAGTTGAGAGAGAGAGAGAGAGATCAACCAAAGGACTTCTATAAATGAATATAAGCCTAACCAATGGACACAAACACCAGGGGCGTGAGGGCATGATTCAGGGGGAGGGGTGGTGTTGGCGGATTAATGGAGGGATGAAGACATATATGTAATACCTTAATTAATAAAGAAATTTTAAAATAAATAGAAACAAAATTTTTAAAAAGAAACAGTAAATGTTCTATTAGAGTTTAAAACAGTTTTTAATATATTATCACTGAAATGTTGTAATACTTTTAGGATATTATACATGATCAAGAAAATTGAAGCATATACATTTTCTTGAATTTTATTTATTACAGCCAGATTTTTAGTCTATTAGTTGTTGAAGGTATTGGGGATATTTTTAATTAAACCATGTTTTCCTCATTGTTATGTAGAATCCAGTTTCAAAATATTTTGATAACAGAAAGTATGTCAGAGGTTGCAGGGGCTGAGAGTGAAGGTAGATAGATTAACTGCATGGGAGTAAGAGGAAACATTTTAGAAGGGAGGGAGGGAGGGAAGACAAGGAAGGAAAAGGAGAAGGCATGACAATTTTTCATATAATTTAAGATGGCAATTTTTGGCAGAAGGGCAAATAAACTTGTCTGTATTGTAGAAAGCAAATATAGGTTCTTTTGGAAGTTATAGGAAAACAGTGTTTTTGTAGTAAGCAGATAACATAATACTTGATTGCTGTTTTCAGGGGCAGTGTTTCCAAAGAATTTTCTGAATATGGAAGGTTTCTAAAGACTTCTCTGGCCTGATTAGCGTGGCACATGGTTCAATCCCTGTCAGGGCACATGCCTGGATTGTGGTCTTGATCCCCAGTGGGCGTACAAGATGCAGCCAATCAATGATTCTCCTTTATCGTTTATGTTTCTATCTCTCTTTCCCTCTCCCTTCTTCTGAAATTAATAAAAATATATTTTGTAAAAAAAAAAAAAAAAAGACTTCTCCGGTTCTTGAGGTGGATGTGAGAATAGATTCCAGGGTGGATCACCCATCAGTCCCCTGTGTTGGTTTCACTGATGTTGTGACCTAAAAGGGTCACTTGTTTTTAGCAAGACTTGAGGCTGATTTCTCCTGGGCCTTTATTGATTTCAGACATTTGGCTACCTGTAAGTGTGCTGAACTCAATTGGTAAAAAAGGCCCAACTCTGAAGAGCCTGTGGGAAAAGGAACAAAATGCTGTCTGTTTCCTGACAAATTTACTTTGATTCACACTCTCCCTGCAACCCATCACCCGCTTCCCCAACTCTTTCTCCTCTGGTTTTTCCCAGCCAGTATGCTGCTGAAATTCTAGGTAGTTTAGATCACCTTGATCTAATCATTCCCAAACAGTTTTTTTTTTGTTTTTTTTTAGTCATTATCGTGGTAGATAAGACGTTAGGGAAACCTCTTGTCAGTTTCTCATATATTAACTCCCCTGCCCCTCAGCTCCCATCCTATAGAAACTTTTTTCTGTGATTCTTTCTGAAGCAATGCTGTGGGACAGCATTTCTCACCTGCAGTTAGTGCTTCGACTCCCTCAAAGCATAAGAAATTTTGTGTGTGCTTGCATTTCTCTGTGGATAGGAGTGTTGGCATTCATTAGATTCCCAAGTGAGTATCTCTGGAAGATTAAGAATCACTTAAACCAGCTGCTTCTTAGCTAAGGCAAACCCTGCTTTTTGTTTTCTTACTGCCTGTCTTTAAGCTGCCGTTATCTAAATTCCAGACTGAGGTGTGGTGACTTGTTCAACAGGGACCCAGGTTCATTGGAGCCCTTCCCCAAGCTCCCTGCTGGGGACCAGGCATCCTTCTTTTGTTATCTGATCACTTCTGTCAGAGCATCTGCCACATTATAGTAAAAGGTTCCACTTATGGGACAATCTTTCTTTATCAGATTTGAAGGCTAGGCCTATGTTGCATTAATTTTTGTGTCCCAAACACCCAGTGTCATACCAACTATGTGATAGATGCTTATAAATGTCCCTGGCTTGAACCATTTACCCATAATCAGGCCACAGATTATTCTCTCCTTCCTTGGCAGCCAGTGTTATGAGCACTTACCCTGAGGCAGGTGTAATTTTAGGCTCTGGGAATGCAGAGCTGAGTCACTGCATGGAGCTTATGGGCTATAACCACAAGACACATGACTTTTGCCACTCCTTAGAGCGGCTGCACGGGAGCCATAGGCATTTACAGTGGTGCTGTCCTTGCAAAAATTCCCCCTTCTGTAACAGACGTTAGTTCTGTTCACATGTTCTGCTATTTTCATCACTCAACAAAAATGGAAATGCTCATTCTAACTTCCTCAAAACCTTCTATTAAATATCTCCCCAAAATATTCTTTCTCTGAATACTGCTGTTAATGGTTTGCCTCTAAAAATAGAAAATATAGATTGAAGATACTTATAAGAAGAAGTGTCAGCATTTAGGACTCTGTTCTGCGCATGGACATGTTTTTTCTTTTGTGTTCTTAAACTCAGTAGGAAATATGATTGAAAAAATGAATAAAACCAAACCTGCAAGCCTGTTTACAAGTTTGCTCTCTTCTAGCTTATATATATTTTTTAATTCCATGGATTTGGGTTTATGTCAGAGTAATGTGCAATACTACCATAAGAGGAATTGGTTGGTTCTTCATGGACTATAACTTTATTTTCAAAACAGGATGTGATATGGTCTGACTTTGGGTTTCATGGAAGAAATGGACGGGAAAGTACATTGTGGATTGGCTCCCTGGGGGCTCACACACCCTGTCATCTGGATTCATATGGTTGCAACTTGGTATTCCAGGTACAAGGAAGGTAACACACATGTCCATGCATGAGAGTGTGTGTGTCTGCGTGCCTAGTGTATCTCTGTGTGTTGCACAGGAAGAGGAACCAGTACAGAATGGGCGGTAGGACCCCAAGGTTTTAGTCCCAGCCTGGTCGTGTCAGCCTGCCTCATGACCAGGGCAGATCTCTTGACCTCTGTTTGTTTCCTCCTTTGTGAAGTGAGGGGAACAGTTGAAATGGTGGTTTCCATGTGTGTCTCTCAGCCACGTTCACAATAGTCTTCAGAAAGCTGATCCTAGCCCTAATCTGTTTGGCTCAACTAATAGAGCATCTGCCTGTGGACCAAAGGGTCCAGGTTCCTTCTGGACAAGGGCCTGTACCTTGGTTGCAAGCTCCTCCCTGGCCCGGGCCCTGGTGAGGGCTTGTGCAGGATGCAACCAATCATTGTGTTTCTCTCACATTGATGTTTCTTTCTCTGTCTTTCCCTCTTTCTTCCACTCTCCCTAAAAATCAATGAAAAAATATCCTCTGGTGAGGATTAACAACAGAAAGCTGATCCTAGAATCTCAGTTCAGTGAGATAGTGCTCTGCTTAGCTCTTTTACATAAGAGTCTACATAATGTTTAAGATTTTATTTAAAAGCAGGAACATCTTTCCTTCAAACCTAAACAAGTAAGAGCAGAGCAGTTTGCTGAAAGGAAGAGACTGCTGCCACCCCCAGGCCCCTAAGGCGATGTCAGGGAGCCTGTTTGAGAATTGCTGGGCCAGAACTGCCTCTTTCAACTCTAAATTTTAGTTTGTGCCTACATGTAGACACAAAGCAGTATTTTTTTAAAACCTGGGTCAGTTTTGTATCTTCATCTATCTGTGGACCCTAAGAGACATAAGAGCTAAGTCAGTTAATACTTTTGATAGCCCCTGGTTCTAGGAGTTATGTACGAATGTAAGTGTTCCTGCCGTTTGGGAGATGTACTCCTGCTGTTGTATATGCAGCCTTATTTCCCCCTAATGAATGATTTCCCAATCTCTTCTCCTGGCCTTTCAGGCCTTTTACAGGGCAGCACAGAGGGAAAAGCAGAAAGGGTCATAAGGGTCTTGTCTCCGAGGCAAACACTGCTTATTCTCTATTCTTTCAGCATGCCGAACCATAAGAGCTTTTTGAGCAGGGTTTGACATGCTGATGGACGTTTTCAGATTAGCAGAAGAAGGATGCATGTATGTTACACTTTAAGCCAAGCCAAGCATATTGTATGACATGATTGTCATTATCGCTCTTCCTTTGGGAAACACAGCTATGGGGCAGAGATAGGAGCTGTGACCCAGTTCTGGCTCTACCATTGAAACTAGCCCAGTGGAAGACCTGAGCAAGTACTGGGTCCCTCTTCCACTATTCTGCAAGTGAAATTAGACTGATGATCTCTTAAGAGCCCTTCCAGCATCCTAATCATACTAAATACCCAACATTGTTCTAAACTAGTAATAGGTACAGTGGAATGGAGCAGCTTTATCATCTCTAAGGCAAAATGAGACCTGAGTGTATACTCCCTAGTTTGAAAATGGCAGCCAACCCCATTCTTTGTTGTTGTTTTTAAATATATCTTTATTGAATTCAGAGAAGAAGAGAGAGGGAAAGAGAGGTAGAAACATAATGATGAGGGAGAACCATTGATTGGCTGCCTCCTGCACATCCTCTACTGGGGATCAAACCGGAAACACAGGCATGTGCCCTTGACTAAAATCGAACCTGGGACTTTTCAGTCTGCAAGCTGATGATCTATCCATTGAGCCAAACCAGCTAAGGGCTGCTTCCAGTTCTGAAAGGACATGATGGCCCCAGTGGAACTGCATTGGGTCACGAGAGGGCTTCAGGCTTTTCTCAGAACTCGGTGTGCTTTTTTCTACCTCTTTCTCTTTGCTTCCCCACCAATATATTTCTGTGTCTCTTCCTTTTTGACACTTGCTCCTCCCTCTATATTGGCTCAAAGTATGGGTGTGCCTAGTGTTGTGTAGGTTAAAATTTGTCATCTCCATTTAAAAAAATTTTTTTAAGTAGCTTAAACTTCTTAATTTTTTCTTTTTGAAAATTACTCTATTTTACTACACTATATTAGTTATGTGGCATCATTTATGCATTTCTCTTCCTTAATGGATTAACATAACAAATATTTAACTTAAAAAATTTATAAATAGGAAGAAGTCTGGAAACTATTTGGAGAATAAAACTACTGGTGGTTACTCTGGAAAAAAGATAAGAATACAGATATCTGAAATGGGCATTGTTCTGAGAAGCTTTAGAATGAGGAATAGAAACAATTTATGAGGACTTTGATTTGAGATAAAAATGAATGACCTTTCAAACTAGATCCTAAGCAAAGGGCTGCCTCAGAGCATCATGAGATTCATTCACTCCCACCCTTCCTCCACCAGGTTCAGCAGAGATGCCAGCACTTACTGAGAGGTGGGCCAAGACATTGCTCTTCTATTGCTTTATGTGGATTGAATGAAAATGAGTAAAAACCAATATTTACGTGGTCTTCTTAAATGTTTTGTCTCAAGTCCAGAGTACTAATTTATGTCTTCTTTGTTTAAATTAGGAAAAGATGGCATCTCTTTCCCCCTGAAGACACTTCTTTCCTTTATCCAACTAGAATCCCTTATGAAGAATCTAGTGTGTTTAGTAAAGTCAATGTTGTCAATCCTGATGTAAAACGTTTCCCTCAGTTCCAGAAAGCTCGAAGACATGTGGTTACACTGAGCCCAGGACAGGTAATTCGGAATTGCAACTTGTCTCAAGTCCTTAGGCCACGTGCCTCTTCCTTTCCTCACCTTCCCCTACTACTAGCACACATAAGAAGGGTTTCTTCCTTGATGTTCTGTTATTGGGAAATAGCTTTTCCAGCTTTAGGCTTCACATACATACTGCTTTGTTCTCAGGTCATGGAAAGATGGGAGAAGGGATCACAGCTCCTCCTACTGGTAAGGAAGAGAATGCACTGTGGAGGAAGATAGCTCACCAAGTTGTTTTTTTGTTTTTTATTGTTTCTTTTTTTCATGTTAAAAGCAAGTATCAAGGCATGGGTATTTGAGCACTTCTGGAACCTTTATTCACAGTTCATATACGTTCAAACGTGCTAGAACCCAGACATATATCATTGCAGTGCATCTAGGGACAGAGGCATTACAGAGGCAGAATGATGTGCTTTTTCTTAAGCAAGAGTGGACGTTGCTTTTGTAACTGTATCTGAAACATTTCCAAAAGTATGGTACCCTAGCGCTGCTACCTAGTAGGGAAAATCACCTTTACAACACTGGCATTTGCTGTCTGATGTTTTATTAACCACTTGAAAGATATTCTTAGTCTCTTACAGAGAGTTTACTCCCTCCCTCATCCCTCTCTCCTGCCTGTTTCCCTCCCTTGCTCCCTTTCCTGGCTCCCTTCCTGCTTCCTTCATACTTGAGTACTCCAACGGAAACAATTTACTAAGGTGCTTCCACCCATTGGTGGTTATTCCCCTTCACCTTCCTTCCCAGCCCCTGGCAACCACTTACCTATTTTCTTTCTGTGTAGATTTACCTGTTCTGGACATTTCACAAAGTGCACTTTTACAGCATTATGAGCTTTTAGAACTGGCTTCTTTCACTTAGCATAATGTTTTTAGGGTTCATCCACGGTATAGAATGTTATTAGTACTTCATTCCTTTTTATGGCTGAATATATTCCACTGTATGGAGATCTATTTTGTTTACCCATTAATCAGTTGATAGACATTTGGGTTGGTTCCACTTTTGGGCTATGATAAGTAATGTTTCAGTTCTCTGGGTATATATATCGGAGTGGAATTACTGGGTCATATTAGTAACTGTGTTTAACTTTTGGGGGAACTGACAAACTTTTTCCCACACCATCTGCTTCATTTTATCTTCACACCAGCAACCTCTGATGGCTCCAATTTCTCTACATCCTCACCAACACTTGTTATTCCCCTTTACTGTCTTTATTATTGTTATAAAAATTCTAGTGGATGTGAAATGGTTGTAATTCATTTTTTCTTTTATTTGAATAGCCAAATTTGAATGCGTGGTTTTGTCCATCATATCAGTTTTCCTTACATCCTGCTTATTCCTTAATCCACTACAAATTGGTTCTCTCTCCCTACCTTACTGAAAGTGTACTCTGTGATGGGACATGCATGACTTCCTAATGACGGAATCCAGGGGTTGTGTTTAGCCCTGTTCCACTGAAAGGAGCTCTCTTCCCACCTCCCAACTCTACTTGTCCACAGCGAGTGCCACCAGTTTCCTAAATCTGAAGCCCACAAGCTTGAGGCCCTCTCCAGGTGTCCTATTCAGCCTTCCTGAGGAAATCTCATACCGACTCTGGACAAGCACAGTCCTGCTTGACTCTGCCTGTTGCTTTTTTCTATTATCCCTTCCTATTTAGATCTTAACATTTAAAAATTGGACTATTGCAAGAATCTCTCCTCCTTCCCAGACTCTACCATAATGTCGCTATTTTAACCATCCCCCTACTCTAAATTTCTTAGCCACTGCCAGTGCCCATAGAGTAAAATCCAGACTGTGTGTTCTCATTTCCGAGCCCTCCACAGATCCTCACCTAACTAGCTCTCCCACCTCATCTCTCATTACTCCTTCTACAGTGGTAAGACTGGCCTACTTGCTGTGCCTCAACAGTTCTACCTCCCTTGTCTGTGCCACTTCTCCCTCCTGATAAGTCCTCATGCTTTTCTCTGTCTAAACTCTCTAAATCATACTTCCTCCATCCAGGATGCCCCTGACCTTAGTTTGTGCCTGCTTCTCCCACCTTTGAAGTTCCCTTGCACCAATGTCCTCTCATCGAATTCACCACTTAATAGTATAACGCCGTTCTATCCACTGGCTAGGTTTTAGATTATGAGGAGACAGAAACTATGTCCTATATTTTTACCTAGGCCCATTCTCAGAATTCATACAATTACTTTGCAATGGAGAGGAGGAAATATTAGAATCTCAGAATTCTTTACTAAGACTTAGATGTAAATAGATAAGGTCTTGGATTAAGGAGAGTAGAAACTGGAGGAGCTAGCAGTGTCCTTTGTAGAAAATAAGAATTTGTCAATAAAAAATGAAATAAAAGGATTGTGGGTTTTTTCTTGTTTTCCTTTATTACAGCAATATTACTATAAATTCATTTGTATTACTTTTTTTTTTCTAGTATCTTCAGTTGGGCTTTTCTTTTGATTCTGATATAAAAATAAAATGTCCTGAACTTGTACTAACCATTCTTTATTTGGTTTTCAGGTTCTGTTTGTTCCCAGACACTGGTGGCATTACGTGGAATCCATTGATCCTGTCACTGTCAGTATAAACTCGTGGATTGAATTGGTACTTTTTTTTCTTAATAATTGTATTCCCTGCTTTTAAGATACACCAAGCCTGTTTCTACAATTTGGTGATTAATTTTAACCAACATTCCAGTATTACTTTGTGTTGTTGTATCATAAATTATGTGTTCTGTGCTTTATGGATGGATGTTTGAGGATAGAAATAGGAATGTTAGTGATGTGCCATTCTTTCTTTTAAGGGCACACACTGGGCCTTGAGGTTGGCTTCCAGGATCTTTTCCCTTGACCAGTGTTATTAGATTGTGTGGGCCTGGCTGGATCTGCCATGCATGTTTCACGTTGCCATTCCCATCTCATACCATCTGGACCAGAAATACTGTTTCTTGATTCAGGGCTCTCATAACTAGTTGGACAACCCCCAGTCCTGGCTTATGCATTTTCTCAAAAGCAGAGTCATTCAGTGCTAGGCTTTTATCATTTCATTTCTGCCTGAAGCCTTTTCCCTCCAATATGCTATGCTTAATCCTGGTTGCCTGTTCTGCTCGGCAATGAAAATGGCTGCCCATTTGGCTCAAGTCTATCTCCCAAGGCTGTGATTGCATCTGAACGCTCTCTCACCAGAGGATTTGACTGCATCTATGCCCTCTTTAACCTAGGCCTTTCAGTCCATCTCTGCTGTCCTCTCCGGCCTTGGTTGCACCTCCTCTCTGGCAGCTGCATTCTCCCCTCAGTCAGGCTTTTCTTACCCTTTGGTAATGAAAAGGGCTCTGGTGGAACACACAGTAATAGGAAGCTGTATTGTGTGAGCTTAGAACAGAGCTGTCACCCTTGGGAGTTAGGTGCAAGCTGGGACAGGGGATCAGTAGATTCACGGAAGTTCTGCTTGTCGAATGCTGAATTGGAGTTGGAGCATATGCCAAGGCAGAGACCATGGAGTCCACTTCCGCTCCCTGTTCCAGTCACATCTGCAATAGCCCCAACAGATGCCGCTTCTTCCGAGGTAGCGCATCCTGTTGTTGAACAGTGGGCTTATCATCTGCGTTCTTATAGCCATTCCCATTATTTCTGAAACTACATACTTTTTTTCTTTTCTAAATGTTTGAGGATACCTGTAATGTGTCCCTTAATCTTTTCCAGGATCAAAAGTTATGCTTTATTGCACGATGTTTTTATGTGACTTTCTTTTCAGACGCTCCTCCATTTTGGCTGTAGATTTGGAGTTAAACTTAAG
>PVJN01026062.1:0-29390 GCA_004026805.1 Lasiurus borealis
GAATTGAAGGGCAGATAAAGAGCTTCACAGATAAGAAAAAGCTAAAGGAGTTCATCAACTCCAAACCAGTGTTATATGAAATGCTGAAGGGTACTCTTTTAGAAGAGGAAGAAGAAAGAGGTAAAAACCAAAAAATTATGAACAAATACATATCTATCAACAAGTGAATCTAAAAATTAAGTGAATTGAAAATTTGATCAACAGAATAAACTGGTGAATATAATAGAATCAGGAGCACAGAAAGGGAGTGGACTGTTAATTCTTAGGGGGAAAGGGGTGAAGGGTGTACAGGGAGAGACTGGACAAAAATCATATACCTAGGGATGAGATGAATGGGAGGGAGCTAAGGGCAGAGGGAGGGGTGCGAGCTGGGTGGAGGGGTGCTATGGAGGGGAAAAAAGAGAAAGAAATGTAATAATCTGAATAATAAAGATTTAATTTAAAAAAAATAATAAATAAATAAACATCAGTTGCCCCCCACCAAATAAGCACTTTCAGTGACAAAGATGATCCAAACAATCATGTCTACAAAGAAAGACTTTCAGAACAGGCAGGTGGAACACTTTTATTTCAGTGTGCTAGTAATCCTACACTTCTTTAAAATGTCTAGACAAATAGACAACTGTCCAACACACATATTTAGGGCCAGTTCATTTATGCACATGCTCTGGCTGGGTAACAGAGCAGAAGTTCTAGCTGCTCTATTGGAAGCTGGACCAGAGCATCCAGTAGCATCCCACCTTACTCCCCAAAATTGTTCTCTCTGGGAGGTACCCACTTATTACATCAAATGAAGAAAATAAGTTTTAAAAAAACAAGACATTAAAAATAAAAGCTGGGAGAATCCAAGATAGTGGCATAGGTAAACACCTACACTGCTGCCTTACACAACAATTTCAAATACTACGACTAAAAGACAGAACAGACATTATCCAGAACCAGAGGAAGGCTGGCTGAGTGGAAATTCTACAACTAGAAGGAAAGAGAGGGGCTCACAGAGACCCAGAGGAGCTGCAAAAAGCTTAGGTATGGAGACCCGCACGTGCAGAGAGCAGATGCCGGAGAACATGGCTGGCTTTCTCTGGCGGGAGTGAAATGGAAACTCTCAACGGCATTGAACCCCTTATCCTACAACACTAAACCTCAGATCCAGCCAAAACTCATACAGGGGAGTTTGGACTGTGAAAAGAGAGAAGTGCACGGAAATTTAGGGAAATCAAAAAGATCAGAAACTGGTGGTGCGCACATCACTGGGCGCAGAGGACCAACTGCTGATTGTGCCGCTGGCTTTCACAAGTGGGAAGGAGACAGACCCTCCCAACTGCGCACTTCTAACTCCACTAAACCCCGGTTTCAGGCAAAACCCTGGGCACCCAGACTCATATGGTCCCAGAGCACTGGGGCCAGAAGGGTAGAAGTCTAGAGGCAATGCCAGAGAGCATGCAAGCGCACAGGGACCACTCCAGCGATTACCCAGTCACTTGAGACTCAGGGGCCATGTAGGGCGGGGCCGACTGGAAGGCAAGGCGGTCCCTTAAGCCCTGAGAATCCACCTATCCCATGCTCAATAGAGAGGCTTTTGCGGTTTTGCAAATCTGGTATCTTAAGGCTGAATCCAACACAGAAGTTCTCCCTGCATAGTGAAAATGCTGAGACAAGGGAAGGGAATACAAACAAAAGAAATGGAGGAAAATAAATGACTAGATATAAAGTTCAAAACCACACTTATAAGGTTTTTCAAGAATATCCTAGAAAATTTGGATAAAGTTAGTGAGACCCAAGAGAAGATGAAAAAGAACCAACTGGAGATGAAAAAGAACCAACTAGAGATGGAAAAGATCCAACTAGAGACGAAAAACAATCAACTAGAAATTAAACGTTCACTGACTGAAATAAAAAATAATATTCAGAGACCTAACAGCATACTAGAGGAAGGAAAGAATCAAGTAAAAAATTTCAAATATAAAGAAGCAGAAAACACTCAACTGGAAAAGCAAGAAGAGAAAAGAATCCAAAAATGTGAAGATAATGTAAGGAGCCCCTGGGACAGCTTCAAGCATACCAACATCAGAATTGTGGGGGTGCCAGAAGAGAGAGAGCAAGATACTGAAAACCTATTTCGAGAAATAATGCCTGAAAACTTCCCACATCTGGTAAAAGAAATAGACTTACAAGTCCAGAAAGCACACGGAACCCCATATAAAAGGAATCCAAAGAGGACTTCACCAAGACACATCATAATTAAAATACCAAGAGCAAAAGACAAAGAGAGAATATTAAAAGCAGCAAGAGAAAATCAGTTCATTACCTACAAGGGAGCACCCATACGACTGTCAGCTGATTTCTCCACAGAAATTATGCAGGCCAGACAGGAGTGGCAAGAAATATTCAATGTGATGAATAGCAAGAACCTACAACCAAGAATACTCTATCCAGCAAAGCTATCATTCAGAATTGAAGGGCAGATAAAGAGCTTCACAGATAAGAAAAAGGTAAAGGAGTTCATCAACTCCAAACCAGTGTTATATGAAATGCTGAAAGGTACTCTTTTAGAAGAGGAAGAAGAAAAAGGTAAAAGCCAAAAAATTATGACCAACAAATACGTATCTATCAACAAGTGAATTTAAAAATTAAGTGAATTAAACATTTGATCAACAGAATAAGCTGGTAAATATACTAGAATCAGGAGCAGAGAAAGGGAATGGACTGATAATTCTCAGGGGGAAAGGGGTGAGGGGTGAACAGGGAGAGACTGGACAAAAATCATACACCTGTGGATGAAGTCAACGGGAGGGAGGTAAGGATAGAGGGAAGAGTGGGAGCTGAGTGGAGGGGAGCTATGGAGGGGAAAAAAGAGAAACAAATATAATAATCTGAATAATAAAGATTTAATTTAAAAAATAAAAATAAAAGCACCATAAATATTCAATGTAAAGCAGTGCTGCTGGCAAAGCATGGCCTAGACACATACCAAAAACAGCATAAGCCTTTCATATTCTCCAAGACAACTGTGAACAAAAGCCACACCTGTGCTGTAGGATCCTTGCATGCAGATGGCCACAAACCTGTGCCTTCCAAGGGAGTAATATTGCAGCCACCAATTACTGAGTACTTGCTCTGTGCTACATGTTTGCAAATGTTTCCTCACCTGTTTCTCTCAACAAATCTTTAAGAAAGATACTGTTACCCATATTAGAGATGATGACAGTGAGATCTGAGATAAAAGATCTCATATTAGTAAGTGGAGAAACTAGAATTCAAGCCAGCTTTTCTTGACTCCAAAACTTGTATCCCTTTGAGCCATATGCCAGGCTGGTCCCAGGGTTTGGTGTACTCGTTCCTGATGACTTCCTCCTCACAAAGCAAACCTTACAGGTCTTCAGGGTTAAAAACAAAACATCTCAAGGCATTCACTTCTGCTTGAACAAAATTTTCTTTCTTTTCTACCAGAACAGCTTTCAAAATTCAATCATTGGCTTACCACTGTTACAATTTATAGTTAGTTAAAATGTGCCTTGGAAGAGGAAGATGGCAGCTGGCAGGACAGAGGTGAGAGAAAGTGAGTGAGTGAGGGTATGAAAGGAGAATGTGTGGATGTGTGTGGTGTGTGTGAGTAAGGGACAGTTAAATCCACGTAAGAGCAGCAGGGGCTGGCAGACCAGCTCTCTTGGACAAGGAGAGACTACCACTGCTGTGGGCACTCCCTGGCCTGTGGGACTCCAGTACGAAACCCACCCCATCTTGAAGGGGAGAATGACCTTTTTTAGGAACTCACCAGTACCACCAACCAGGCAGGCCTTGGAACTGCCCCACAACTCAGCAGCCACCCCAGCCAAAATTCTGCTGCCTCACCCACAGACCTATGGATCCGGGGACCTCCACCTCCAAAGATGCACCACTCACAGCAGTAAGTACAACCTCCCCCACCCTAGCAGCAGAACTCCAGACTCCACATTCTCAGGTTTCCCGCATGCAGGCAGACATCCAGGGCACACCACTCTGTAGACAGCACCTGGGAGCCACTGGGAGCCCCCGCTGATGTGACAAGGGTGCACAGCACTGCAGTAGAAATTCTGAACTCCCTCTTCCTGAATAACTGCCCCCAGACATCCCAGCTGTGCAACTTCAGTGCCAGGGCCCCCTCAGAGTGTATCAGAGCTCTGTGCCAGCAAACACACTTACACAGATGCACATTTACAATAGGCAGGCACCCTGAGCTCATCTATCCACGGGTGTTAGTGTGAGCTACTGTGAGCTCTCCCTGTGTGTGATTCAGGACAAACTTGGGTCCACTCTTACCCAGCAGTAGAAATGCTAAATTCACTCATCCTAGATACCTACCCACAGATGACTCAGTTATGTGTCTACACTACCAGGGCCCTTCAGAGTGCTTCATTGTGCCTCACTGGCACACACTACATAGAGCAAGGGCCTAGCCACTACAGGTGCAGCAGCAAAAGCTGAGTTTTGCCACCCCACAACTACAGAACTCCGGACACCTCAGTCATCCCTTTCCAGAGCTCAGGCCCCCTAAGCCCCACCATTCCAACAGATGGTTCCTGGGTGCTACTGTGAGTCCCCACTAAGCATGCATGATTTCAATCAAGGCACAAGACAGCAAAAATTGGCACACACCTCCTCCATGACTGGTGACTTCTAGACACCACAGTTGTGCCTGTCCAGCTTGCAGGCCTATATCAAGAGAACCCAAATAGCTCAAGTAGGGAGCTACACTAGATTACTAAGCCCAGGAGACCAGAGAGATTACACCAGGAATGCCATCCCCAAAAGAACCTGGATATAAAAGCAATTGGAATTACAATTAAAATATTACAGGAAAACATGGGAAAACAAAAAAGCAATCCCCAAATGAAAGAAAAAGAGGAATCACCAGAAAAGGAGTTAATTGAAATTGAGGCTAGCAACATATCAGAGAAAGAATTCAGGGTAATGGTCTAAGGAAGCTCAAATGGCTGGATGACAAATACACACAGCTCAATGAAAATTATAAGAAGCTGAATGAGAATATCACCAACTTAAGAAGAAACCAAGAGGAGATGAAGAAAGACATAGCTGCAATAAAGAATATAATGGAAGGCTTGAACAATAGACTAGAATAGGCTGAGGACCACATCAGCAAATTAGAAGACAAGATAGGAAAAAAACACACAAACATAGCAGCAACTGGAAAGAAGACTTAAAAAGGAAGAGGAGAGCCAAAGGAAGCTATGGGACAACACAAAACAAAACAACATTTTCATAATAAGTGTACCAGAAGGAGAGGAAGAGAAGCAAGGAATACAAAACCTGTTTAAAGAAATAATGACAGAAAACTTCCTTGATATTGGCAAGAAAAAAAACATGCAAGTCCAAGAAGCACATAGTCTCAAACAAGATGAACCCTAAAAGACCAACACCAAGACACATCATAATTAAACTGGCAAACACCAATGAAAAAGTAAGAATATTTTTGTTGAATATATTTTATTGATTTTTTACAGAGAGGAAGGGTAAGGGACAGAGAGTTAGAAACATCGATGAGAGAGAAACATTGATCAGCTGCCTCTTGCATGCCCCCTACTGGGGATGTGCCTGCAACCAAGGTACATGCCCTTGACCGAAATTGAACCTGGGACCTTTCAGTTCACAGACCAACGCTCTATCCACTGAACCAAAACAGTTTAGGCAACAAAGAATCTTAAAGGCTACCAGAGAGAGACAGAAAGTTACCTACAACCGTTCTCCTATTAGAATATCAAAGAATTTCTCAGCAGAAACACTCCAATCCAGAAGGGAATGGAATGAAATTTACAAAGTGATGCAAAGTAAGGGACTGAATCCAAGAATACTTTCCCTAGCAAGGCTATCATACAAAATTGAAGGTGGAATCAGGAGCTTCACAGAGAAAAAAAGACTAAGAGTTTATCACTATGAAAACAGAAATACAAGAAATGTTAAAGGGACTGCTATAAAAAGAAAAAATAGGAAGGGAAGAAGGAACACAGGCATAAAGAATAAAAATGGTTAAAAAACAAGTACATATCAATAATAATATTAAATAAAAATGGATTAAATGAACCAATTAAAAGACATAGGGTAGCTGAATGAATAAGAAAACATGACCCATATATTTGCTGTCTGCAAGAGATCCACCTCAGAACAAAGAATTCACACAGACTGAGAGTGAAGGTATGAAAAAACATTTTTTCAGGCAAATGGAAATGAGAAAAAAGCTGGGCTTGTGATATTTATATCTGATAAAATAGACCTCAAAGTAAAAGCCTTAACAAGAGATAAGGAAGGCCACTACATAATACTAAAAGGAGCAATTCAACAAGAAGATATAACTCTGGTAAACATATATGCACCCAATACAGAAGCACCCAAATACATAAAAAAAAAACTCCTGGAAGATATCAAGGGAGAGATCGACAAAAACACAATCATAGTAGGGGACTTTAATACACCACTAACATCACTGGATAAAACCTCTAGACAAAAAATCAGCAAAGAAACAGCAATTCTAAATAACTCACTAGATCAGATGGACCTAATTGACATCTTCAGAGCATTTCACCCCAAAGACACGGAATAATCATTCTTCTCAAGTGCACATGGGATATTTTCAAAATAGATCACATATTGGATCACAAGCAATGTCTCCCCAAATTCAAAAAGATTTAAATCATATCAAGCATTTTCTCAGACCACAATGGCATAATATTACAAATAATCTACAATAAAACATTCCAAAAAATTCAAACACTTGGAAGTTGAATAGCATGTTATTAAACAATGATTGGGTTATCAATGAGATCAAAGAAGAAATTAAAAACATCCTGGAGACTAATGACAATAAAAACACAACAACGCAAATGCTATGGGACACAATGAAAGCAGTGCTGAGAGGGAAGTTTATATCTCTACAGGCCTACCTCAAAAAAAAAATGGTAATGAATCACCTAACACAACAACTCAAAGAATTACAAGGAGAGCAACAAGAAAAGCCCACAGTGAGTAGAAGAAAGGATATAATAAAGATCAGAGCAGAAATGAATAACATAGAGACCAAAAAAAAAAAAAATCAGTACAAAAGATCAACAAAACCAACAGTTGTGTCTTCAAAAGAATAAACAAGATTGATGAAACTCTAGCCAGGCTCACCAAGAAGCAAAAAGAGAGGATCCAAATAAACAAAATCAGAAATGAAAAAGGAGAAATAACAATGGACCCCACAGAAATACAAAGAATTGTTAAAAAGTACTATGAACAACTCTATTTCAACGAATTGGACAACCTGGAGGAAATGGACATATTCCTAGAAAAATACAACCTTCCAAAACTCAACCAGGAAGAATCTAAAAATCTCAATAGGCCAATAACCTATGGAAGAAATTGAAGCAGTCATCAAAAAGCTTCCAGCAAACAAAAACTCAGGGCCAGATGGCTTCAAAGGTGAGTTTTACCAAACATTCAAGGAAGAACTAAAACCTATCCTGCTCAGACTATTCCAGAAAATTCAAGAGAAAGGAACACTTCCAAGTTCCTTCTATGAAGCCAGCATCTCCCTAATATCAAAACCAGATATAGATAACACAATGAAAGAGATATACAGGCCAGTATCCCTCATGAACATAGATGCCAATATCCTCAACAAAATTCTAGCAAATTGGATCCAGCAGTACATCAGAAAGATCACTCACCATGACCAAGCAGGATTTATCCCAAAGATGCAAGAATGGTACAATATCCACCAATCAATAAATGTCATACATCACATAAACAAATTGAGAGAAAAAAATCACAGTCATATCAATTGATGCAGAAAAAGCATTTGACAAAATACAGCACACTTTCTTTTTTTTAATTAAATCTTTATTATTCAGATTATTATATTTGTTTCTCTTTTTTCCCCTGCATAGCACCCCTCCACCCAGCTCCCACCCTTCCCTCTGCCTTTACATCCCTCTCATTGATCTCATCCATAGATGTATGATTTTTGTCCAGTCTCTCCCTGCACACCCCTCACCCCTTTCCCCCTGAGAATTATCAGTCCACTCATATATATTCTAGTATATAAGCAGTGATTTTTTTTTCAATAGACAAGATCTAGAGACAGCCCAATTGTCCATCAGCAAATGAGTGGATAAAAAAGCTGTGGTCCATTTTCACAATGGAATGATAGCTTTGCTGGATAGAGTATTCTTGAATATTTCTTGCCATTCCCGTCTGGCCTGCATTGATTCTGTTGAGAAATCAGCTGACAAATGTAATAATATGAATAATAAAGAATTAATTAAGAAAAGAAAAAAAAAAGATCTTAGTCACTGTTTTTAGGTAACAAACTTTATCAAAGTGTTTTTTAAGAATATAGCTAGTCCTAGCTGGTTTGGCTCAGTGGATGAAGCATCGGCTTGAGGACCAAAAGATTCCAGATTCAATTCCAGTCAAGGGCACATATCTCAGTTGCAGGCTCCTCCCTGGCCCAGGCCCTGATCAGGACTCATGCAGGAGATAATCAATCAATGTGCTTTTCTCATATAAATGCTTCTCTCTTTCTTTTCCTCTCTTTTCCACTCTTCTTAAATATCAATGGAAAGATATTTCTGGGTGATGATCAACAATAAAAAAGTAAGATAGCTGTTTCATCAATAAGAATGAACAGCCGAGACCGGTTTGGCTCAGTGGATAGATCTTCGGCTTGTGGACTGAAGGGTCCCAGGTTTGATTCCAGTTGGGCGCATGTACCTTGCTTGCAGGCACATCTCCACTGTGGGGCGTGCAGGAGGCGGCTGATCGATGTCTCTCTCTCATCAATGTTTCTGACTTTCTATCTCTCTCCCTTAAAATCAACAAAATATATTTTAAAAAATAAGAATGAACAAAGTGTCCTTTAATATTACATAATAATACTATATAACAATAAAAATAAATAAATTACTGGTTCCCATAAAACATGGATGAACCTCACAGACATAATATTTAGCAAAAGAACCAGACACAAGAGTGCTAACAATGTCATTCCATTTATATAAAGTTGAAGAACAAGCAAACTGACATATGGTGATGAAGTCAGGATGGTGGTTAATTTGATAAAGAAATGGGGATAATCTGGAAGGGCCATTATTGAACCTTATGGATTCATGATCTTTGTGGTAGTTACATGGATCTACCTCTAAAACTCATCAAGGTGTACACTTAACACTAGTATACTATATACACTTAACTATGCTAATCCTCACGTTTTAAAATCTTTAATATAAAAAATTAAGATATTATAAGTAACTCTGAAATAAGAAAAAGGAAATATCCAACAGGACACCAGCAAATTAATAAATAGGAAATGCAAATTTGATACTAGAAGTAGAGAACAGAAGAAGAGAGATGAAAACAGAGAAAAGAAGAAAGAGGAGTAGAAGCAGGAAAGAAAAGCACTAATTTTGAGTGAGGGAAATTATCTCTGTTCTTAATTAACATCTTCAGACTCCTATCTGATCTAGAATTTCTTCATACTCATACTTTCCTTTTAATTTATTTTCTTATCAGGAAGAATAAATTTACTGCCCCCCCCCCAAAAAAAAAACTAGAACTCTTGGAACAAAAGAAAAATAATCATAATAAGGAGGAGGAGAATGAAAAGAAAGAGGAGTAGAAGCAAGTAGCCCTCTGAATTATTTATCAAAACATAGTAAAAAAGCTTAAAAATCCAATCAGTGTAGTGAAGGTACAAAAATACACAGGCAAACGGTGAGTAAAATAAATAACCAGGATCAAGCACCTTTAATTTAATGTATTATAAAAGTTACTGAACATGAATGAGAATTGGGGAGGGAGGGGAATATTCAATAAACTATGATAATACAATTGATTAAACCCTGACTATCCTTCCCAATGTGGTGTCTCCTATTTCAGGAAGGGCCAAATAGCCCTGAGGTTTTAGGACATCTCACTGTAGAAAGCTGAAATAAATGTTGACTATGAACATGGAGTTAACCAAGAACATGTTAGAAGAAGTATAGATGTCTGTGTTGTGTGAGAAGCCCATATTGAAACATCCATACATCTCCCTTTACCATGAAGTCTGAGGTTACCCAAGATGTACTACAGAAGAGTATGAGTACCAGAAAGAGAGAATCAGTGGAGGCCCTCTTGAATTTTCAGGAAGGGCAAGGTGCTTCAAAATGCTTCCTGGAATTTCACTGAGAAACCTAAGACCAAGCCAATATTTTTAATATTTTCTGTTGCTAAAAATATTTTCTTCCCAATTTTTGTTTGCTGAAATTTTCCAAGCCATCTTGTCTGTCCTTTTTTTTTTTCCAAAGATTGAAAAACAATTTCTCTCTTTTCTTGAGTATATAAGGAACCTGGTGGTGCTGATGACCCAAAAAGCATATAGTATACATGTAAGGCCTGGAGAAAAGATGGCAAGTTGGTGGTGCCCTCAGAGAAAGCGGCTCCTACAGAGTCACCCCTTTAGCCCATGGTCCCTTTTCCTCCTTTAGGCCCTAAATTCCTCACCTTTTCCACATATCACTTTCCACTTAGTGTGAGTTATTTTGTAAGTAAATTGTTTATGCCTTCATTCAATAAGAAAAACTGAGTGACTGCTATCTGCCAGACCTCCCTGCCAGGTGCTAGGGAGTCAGTGCTGAGCCAGACAGACACACAGGCACAGAACAGGTGACAGGTGATGTATATGTGCAGAGTTGCAAAAATCTGTTAGCCTCACCAATGTAGAATTCCTGCAATCTTCTACAATTTAAGTTAGAGGAATTTTGTTTTTGTTTTTCAACAGTAAGGAATTTCAATCACCATGACTACAACTGTGTGTCCTAGAATTATGTAACTAATGCTTCAACTCACTGCCCTGAATGAGGCCATTTTTTTTTTTGCAGTCTGGCACATAGTCTTCATGTTCCTCTTCCAAAAACTCAGAGGTGTCACTCCCCAAGGGGTCAGGCATGGGAACTGATGGAAAAACAAGGTGGTCTCAGGAGACACTAGTAGATCAACTCCCACGTTATCAAGAGAAACTGTTTTGCGATCTCCCATAATATAATGCTGGTTGAACAGTAATCTGAAGCCCTTGGTCACACTGTGACCAAGACTGGAAAAAGAATATGAGGAATATGAGGAAAACATCTATTTCATTTATATTTCAGGTAGCACCTTTCTCCAAGGAACTCAGAAAGCTGCTTGAACACTAGTCTGCATTATATATGGTGCTTCTGTTCACACATGTTTGCTTGCATTGTGCAGTCTTGCTTCCTCTGTGGTTTCTTCTTTTCCTTTCTTTTTCTTACTACTACCCACAGTTCTAATGTTCTGGAATATCCATTTACTTAAATGACTTGAGACTTGTGTTTTAGGAACCTAGAATACCAAGATGACATGCTTAAAAATAGAATATTTTTACAATTACAACTTGGTGATTCAGCCTTTTATATATGACATGTTGAATAAATGTATCATGACACTGAGAAATATTAACAGTATGTCCTGCTTTTATCAAAGCAAATGCCAGTAAATGCACATCCAGTCATTGGGTGCAAAAGTGCCTGAGAAAGTAGGAACAGCTGTTCTTTCTATGAAGGATTACATGTAAGGTGATTCTCTCCAAAGAATGGCACGTGACCCAATGGGGATCAAAATAATAGCTATGGCAGGCCATTTGGCAATAGTTGGACAGGAGAACATAGACTGAATTTGAGACTACAACAGGTTTCCTAAGCTTTCCCTGAAATGGGGAACCCCCTCTCTCATGGCTTCCCCATCCAGTTCCAGGTGGGTAGCTCATCTCCCTGCAGAGTGCTTTAGGAGAGGGAAAGGAAGAGCAGGGAGGCTTGTCTTGGGCTGTGAAGAGCATAGAAGAAAGATTTTGGCACATTTTACTGATTCGTGAGAGAAGCAGCATAAGAGAGAAGGAAAAGGTGGGATTTGGATTTTTTTAATTCTTTATTGTTTAAAGTATTTCATAAGTCTCCTTCCCCCTCTCCCCAGCACCTGCCCTCATCGCCACAACCACCCCCCCAATTCTGTGTCCATTGATTATGCTCACATGCATGCATATGAGGCCACTGGTGGGATTTTGTTATTGCTTGTTTTATTTTTGCTGTTTGAGGCCCAGCTACCCCACCTTTGGGAAGTACAGACCTAAATAACAAACAGTAAG
Organism: Lasiurus borealis; assembly: GCA_004026805.1. Taxonomy (NCBI): domain Eukaryota; kingdom Metazoa; phylum Chordata; class Mammalia; order Chiroptera; family Vespertilionidae; genus Lasiurus; species Lasiurus borealis. The sequence goes on from PVJN01026062.1 coordinate 12,173, forward strand.
TAGCTCCTTCTTTTTGGGAAAAGTAAGCAAGAGAGAGGCTAAAAGTTTCCATTCCAGGATTGTTCCCCATGAAAAGTGGAGAGAAAAAGTGAGGAGGGGGATAAGTATCCATTTTACATGCATTTGTCAGAAAATATTATCATTGATGAGACTTATTAAATCATGGACATTACTAGTATTTCTCATTCTTGAGTGTGTAGAGGGAAGGAATTTGGGCAAGAACTTCACTCTAACCTCCATCTTGACAATCAGAAGTAGTCAGCCACCATAACTTTTAGAGGAGAAATGAGGGAAATACCATTTACCACTCATCTCCAGCTGTTGCGGGGCTACTGAAAAGCTGTCCTATGGTTTGACTTCCTCTACAAAATGGCAGAGTAGCATCTCCCTTTATTCCACTTGCTGCCTCCCTTCCCACCCAGCCCTGAGACAGCATTCTCCATTCAGCCTCTAAATAAGGTCAGACTTCAAGCCACATTTGTGATGTCTGTTGGCTCGTTTTCCACAGAAGGAAAAATGCTAACTGTGGAGTTTTGTGGCTTGTACTTTCTGGTGTTATGAATAAAGCACTTATGTGTTCAGTTCCTTTTAGACCAAGCCAATTGTCTTTCAGGCCCAAGGTACAATTTGCCTCTCTGTATACATGTCCCAAAAGCAATAAAGATCCTTGCCCAGGATTCTAAACCAACCAATAACTAGACACCAATATCACCTGAGAAGTTTTCCTACTGTATGTACCTCTTCAGATCCAGGTGATCATATGTGTGGCCACAAGTTTTAGGTTGTGTCCATAAATGAGTGATGAATATGACTGTCTCCATCAGAAGTGTGGCTTCAGCCAAACTCAGGATGAGAACAGCAGCTAAGGCAAACAAACAAGCTAGCTGACCCTTGCTGGCTCCATAGCCATCAGTTCTGCTTGCTTCTTCCCTTCCCTTCTGACATATTCAAACACTCTCTTTGTTGCCTTGACTGAGGTGTCAAACCTCAGATGTGGTTGCTACAGGGAGCTGTAGAGTCTTGAAAAGAAAACTGGACAAATACCTGGTACACATTCTACTTCTGCAAGGAACTAGACATGTTACCTTAGGAAAATCATTCAATCCTCTTAGTCTTAGAGGAAAATAAGTGAAATGTTTTTTCTAAACATTTAATAGATAATTTCAGCTATAGTAGACCAGCTTATAATAAGCCAAACTTACCATAGAGAACAACTTAAAAGGTTAAATAAAAATATTTAAAATACCTGTTTGGAGGCCTCGCATAGTTAAGGAGGCAGCAAGAATTTGAGAGGTAAAATGACAGTTCCATTTTTAATTTTTTTAGGAAACTCCACACTGTTTTCCAAAATGGTTGTACCATTCTGCATTCCCATTAGCAGTGTAGTAGGCTTTCTTTTTCTCCACATCCTTGACAGCACTTGTTGTTTGTTGATTAATGGTAGTCGTTCTGGCAGGTGTGAGGAGATACTTCATTATTGTTTTAATTTTTATCTCTCCAATAATTAGTGCCATTCAGCACTTTTTCATATGTCTTCTTTAAAGAAGTGTCTATTTAGATCCTCTGCCCATTTTTTTTAATTTTTTTTGTCTTCCTTTTGTTGAGTTACTAGTATATGAGTACATTATATATTTGGGACATTACCCCTTATCAAATGTATCCTTGGCAAATATGTTCTCTCATACAGTGGGTTCCCTTTTCATTTTGATGCTGGTTTCTTTTGATGTGCAGAAGCTTTTTATTTTGATATAGTCCCACTTGTTTATTTTTTCCTTTCTTTCTCTTGTATTAGTGAAAATTCTGCTCCATGAGACACCTGATATTTTGCTGCCTATATTTTCTTCTAGGGTTTTTATGGCTTCATGATTTAAATTTTAAGTAGTTTATTCATTTTTAGTTTATTCTTGTGTGTGGTGTAAGTTAGTGGTTTAGTTTCATTTTTATGCATGTACTTGTCCAATTACCCCAATACCATTTATTGAAAAGACTGTTTTACTCCATTATATAATCTTGCCTCCTTTGTCAAATACTAGTATTAAGTGAACATAATGACTTGGGTCGATTTGTGGTTCTCTGTTCTTACCATTGATCTATATTACTGTTCTTGTGCCAATACCAGGCTATTTTGATTATGGAGGTATTGTGATCCCTTTAATTTTATTCTTTTTTCTCAAGATTGCTGCAGTAATTTGTAGTTTTCTTTAGTTCCAAATAAATGTTTGATTATTTATTCTAGATCTGTGATATACACCATTAGTATTTCAACAGGTATTGTATTGAATCTATAGATTACTTTGGATAGTGTAGACATTTTACTTATGTTAAATCTGCCAATCTATGAACATAGTATACACTTCCACTTGTTTATATCATCATCTATTTCTTTTTTCAACATTCTATAGTTTTCCAAGTTCAAGTCTTTTACTTCCTTGGTTAAATTTAATACTAAGTGTCTTAATGTTTTTTTGTTGCAATGGTAAGTGGGATTTTGTCTTAGTTTCTCTTTCTGAGAGTTCATTATTGGTGCATAAAAATTTCATCAATTTCTGGTTGTTAATTTTGTAACTTGCTACATTGCCAAATTCATTTATTAAGTCAAGTAATTTTGTGTGTGTGCGGTTTTTTTGTTGTTGTTTTTTGTGGGGTTTTTTTTTGTGTGTGGAGTCTTTAGGGTTTTCCATGTAGAATATCACGTCATCTGCAAATAATAATAGTTTTACATCCTCCTTTCATTTTGATACCTTTTCTTTTCTCCTTGTCTGATGGGTGTGGCTAGGATTTCCAGTACTATGTCAAATAAAAGTGGTGAAAGCAGACAACCTTGTCTTGTTCCTGTTTCTGGTTTTAGTTTTTGCACATTGACTATGAATTTGGCTGTAGGTTTGTCATATTTGGCCTTTATTATGTTGAGGTATGAAACCTCTATATCCACTTTGCTGAGAGTTTTTATCAAAAATTGGTATTGGATTTTGTTGAATGCTTTGTCTGCCTCTATTGATATGGTCATTGATCATATGATTTTTATCTTTCAATTTATTTATGTGATGTATCACATTTATTGATTTGTAAATATTATATCAGCCTTGCATTCCTGGGATAAATCCCACTTGGTCATGTTGTATGACCTTTTTAATGTATAGCTATATCTGATTTGCTAATATTTTGTTAAGGATTTTAGCATTTATGAAAAGCAAGGACCAAGGAACTGAGAAGGAGCATAAAGAGACTAAATAGACATACAAGGAAATGTAAAGTATGATGTTAAATTGGCTTCCGGACAGATAAAAGGAATAATTGGCAAAATTTTAATAAGGTCCATCAGTTAGATAATAGCATCATGCTTAGATCCTGGTTTTACAAAATGTGCTACGATTACAGAAGAAAATGTCCTTAACTTTAGGAAATACACACTGAAGTTTTTGAATATAAATCTGAGGAATCTCAATAAAGAGTTTATAGAAATTTCTTGTATCATTTTTACATTTTTGTAAGTCTAGAATTTAAAAAAAAAATTTAAGTTTACAGAAGAAAAATATCAAAAAAGTAAAAGCCCCGTAATTGGAAAAAATACATAAAGATATATGTGAAGCCCCTAGCACCCATCAAAATGCATGAGAAAACCAAAAGTGTTCAATTTGCTCATTTGTGTATTTTAATGAGTAGGAATGGAGCAAAGGGTTGGGTACTAGTGGAGATGGCAGCAGCCACAGCAAATCATGAGATCAGGGCCAAACCAGGCCTGTGAAAGATTTGTGTCCACTTATGCCATTGCTTGCCTGATAGCCAGGGCATCAGGTACTTCATCAAGAAATGTTATATGGAGCTAAAGAATATTAATCTTGGCCTGCCCATCCAAATGTTAGAGAGCTCAAATGGGCAGCCCAAGCTCTGGGCCCACTATGTATTTAGCTAAGAGAACAATATCTCTGAACAACTTCAGTGCTGATGAGATAGCCTGAGTCCTGAAGAATATGCTAAGTGGTAAAGCCTGAAGCCTTTACTGTGGATGAAAAGCAGCAATCCCAAAGCCTGAACTTTGTTGGACTGGGTACAATGTGGAAAAGTGTTTTATATAAAGCTTTTGCTGTAAAATCACTGATTCATTGATTGATTGATTGATTGATTGATTAAATAGAGATGAATTAAAAAATAAGTTAAAACCAAAGATAAAATGTGCCTGAACCTGTACCAGCTTGGAATTAAATTAATCCATAATGTGGCCCCTTAAAATGGTGGGGAGGTGTGATTTCTCCAGGTTCCTCAACTGTTACCATATTTCGGGCTCAAATTCTGGTTTAACGTAAAATTTATATTGCATGAACATTTCCTGGAAGGTTACTGGTGCCACATAGATTTAACTTACATAAAACTGAAGTCATAATATAAAGATAAGCTTCCTTTAACAGAGTTTTCCCTTTTGTGTCTTTGTAAACATTGGGACTGTTATACAGTCCCAAAATTGAGACAACTGATAAAAATTTACAATTCCAAAATAATTATTTTTGCATTATGTAAATCTGATTTATGATGCTTATTTAATTCCTTGACTCAGGCATCTTCCAATGGGTTCACTCATTATTAGTAAATAAACCAGAAATTACTGAGTGCCTAATATGTACTAGGCATGGTATGAAAAGCTGCATGAATGGAAAGATAAATAAAGCATGGTACTTGTCTTTGAGCAGCTCACCTTTACTTAAGATGTTGAGAATAAATGTTTTCCCTTCTCTCTAAAATTATTAAAAATAGAAAATATTGCCCTGGATGGTTTGTCTCAGTGGATAGAGTATCTGCCTGTGGATATAAGGGTCCCAGGTTTGATTCCACTCAAGGACATGTACTTCATTTGTAAGTTCGATCCCTGGCTCCTGCTAGAGGCAACCAATGTTTCTTGGTCTTAGTTTCTCACCCTCCCTTCCACTCTCTCTAAAAATCAATAGAAGAATATCCTCAAAACAAAAAATAGGAAATATCACCTGACCAGGGTGGCTCAGTGGTTGAGCACTGACCTGTGAACCAAGAGGTTCTATTACCAGCCAAGGGCATATGCCCATATTTTGGGCTCTTAGCTGAATGATGTTTCTCTCTCATCAATGGTTCTCTCTCATTGATGTTTCTATTTCTCTATACTTTTCCCTTACCCTTTGTCTAAAATCAATAAAAATAAACTTTAAAAATGAAGTATCTAAGATTAAAATATTGAGTAGCATATTAGTTTCCTATGGCTGCTATGACAAATTACCACAAACAGTGGCTTAAAACAATAGAAATTTATTCTCTCATAAGTCTCAATTCTAGAAGTCAGCAAGTCCCCTCTGAGAGTCTGGGTAGAACCTATCCTTACCTCTTCCTACTTCCTGAGGGTGGTCGTCAATTCCTTGACTTATAGCTTTATCACTCCAGTTTCTGTCTCCGTCATCACATAGCATCTTTCTAAGTGTGTCTCTATCTTCCATATTTTCCTCTTCTTCTAAGGACATCCATCATATTTGATTAGAGTTCACCCTAATGACCTCATCTTAACTTGAATACATTTGCAAAGACCTTATTTCCAAATAAGATCACTTTCACAAGTACTGGGAATTAAGATTTCAACTTCTCTTTTGGGGTAACACAATTCAACCCACAACATATAAATTTTGGTAAATAAATTGTATTGCCTTCTCTGGGAATTTAAATCTTCCTAATGAGAAGACAACATTGGTGTGTTTTAGACTTCTTTTCCATGCTGTAAATGATACTCTCCATGATTTGAAGGGCATCTGTCCAGGCCTGTGGAGAAGGTTTAAATGTAATTACTCATTCAGTTATATGGACTGAAGTAGGTTCTTTGAAAAGGGTGGTAGATAAAGGATGGTCTCAAGGCCTCTCAGTTCTGTTTGTAAGTACTAATTTCTATGCTTTGGACTGGAAGATGGGGATGTAATGCAAATAGAGGAAAAGACATAGGAGTCTGATCTCCACCACCAGTGATGCAATCCATCATTACCTCATTACCTGCAACACTCACTGGGTTTTTGCAGAAATATTCCCTTTGGAAAACAAAATAAAACAGAATAGTTCTCCAAATGAAAACATTTGAAAACTGATGGTTTAGATTGCTAGCAAATTTTTCAACACAGCTAAATTTCATTCCTGCTGGTAATGTTTTTCTTCCCTCTGTCTTCTTAATAAAATTAAACTGCTCAATTTATTTTCTAGTTTAAATTATAATTTCATTGTTTCTCTGCTCCTGTACTAATAAAGTGCTATTGTCCTAGATTCCTGTTGATGGTAAAAATGTTTGAATAATAGAATATTCTAATATTTTGCCTCAATTTTTCTCACAAAAAAATTAAATATTTTTCTTTTAAAAATCAACAATTTCATCTTAAAAATGAAATTCCAGTTTTGTTCAAAATGTCATTACTATTGATATGTGAAATTTTTAGATTGACTTTTTCTCATTTTGAATATCTTCTCAATAGCCTTCTAAGATAATTTCATTTGACAGAAAAAATAAATTATATTAATAAAGCTATTTTCTATATTCTTCCATCATATATCACTATCTATCTTCTTTTTACTTACTTTTTTATATCTTTATTCTTTTACTGGTCTCTTTTAATGTATGCCTTGAGTATTGAATTTATTTTTTTAAATAAATCTTTATTATTCAGATTATTACATTTCTCTCTCTTCTTTCCCCTTTATAACTCCCCTCCACCCAGCTCGACCCCTCCCTCTACTCTTACCTTCCCCCCAATTGATGAGTCCATAGGTGTATGATTTTTGTCCAGTCTCTCCCTGCACACCCCTCACCTCTTTCCCCCTGAGAATTATCAGTCCACTCCCTTTCTGTGCTCCTGATTCTAGTATATTCACCAGTTTATTCTGTTGATCAAATTTTTAATTCACTTAATTTTTAGATTCACTTGTTGATGGATATGTATTTGGTCTTCATAATTTTTTGGCTTTTACCTTTTTCTTCTTCCTCTTCTAAAAGAGAACCTTTCAGCATTTCATATAACACTGGTTTGGAGTTGATGAACTCCTTTAGCTTTTTCTTATCTGTGAAGCTCTTTATCTGCCCTTCAATTCTAAATGAAAGCTTTGCTGGATACAGTATTCTAGGTTGTAGGTTCTTGCTATTCATCACGTTGAATATTTTTTGCCACTCCCGATGGCCTGCATCGTTTCTGTTGAGAAATCAGCTGACAGTCATATGGGTGCTCTCTTGTAGGTAATGAACTGTTTTTCTCTTGCTGCTTTTAATATTCTCTCTCTGTCTTTTGCTCTTGGTATTTTAATGATGATGTGTCTTGGTGAAGTCCTCTTTGGATTCCTTTTGTATGGGGTTCTGTGTGCTTCCTGGACTTGTAAGTCTATTTCTTTTACCAGATGTGGGAAGTTTTCAGTCATTATTACTTTAAATAGGTTTTTAGAATCTTGCTCTCTTTCTTCTGGCACCTCCACAATTCTGATGTTGGTACGCTTGAAGCTGTCCCAGAGGCTCCTTACATTATCTTCACATTTTTGGATTCTTTTCTCTTCTTGCTTTTCCAGTTGAGTGTTTTCTGCTTCTTTATATTTCAAATTTTTTACTTGATTATTTCCTTCCTCTAGTCTGCTGTTAGGTCTCTGTGTAATATTTTTTTTCATTCAGTGTATGTTTAATTTCTATTTGGTCCTTTATCATCGCTAGTTGGATCTTTTCCATCTCTAGTTGGTCCTTTTGCATCTCCTCTTGGGACTTGATAAATTTATCCATCTTTTCTAGCATATTCTTGAAAAACCTAATAAGTGTGGTTTGAACTATATATCCAGTCTTTTTTTTCCCTCCATTTCTTTTGTTTGTAATCCCTTCCCTTGTCTTGGCATTTTCACTATGCTGGGAGAACTTCTGTGTTGGATTCAGCCTTATGATACAACACTTGAAAAACTGCAAAAGCCTCTCTTGAGCTTTGGATGGGTAGAGTCTCAGGGCTTAAGGGACCGCCTTGCCTTCCAGTCGGGCCCGCCCTCCACAGCCCCTGAATCTCACTTGACAGGGTAGTCGCTAGAGCGGTCCCTGTGTGTGCTTGCGTGCGCTCTCTCAGAGTGCCTCTAGACTGCAGCCCCTCCAGGTCCCCTGTGCTATGGGACCACATGAGTCTGGGTCCCCAGGGTTTCACCTGAAACTGGGGTTTAGTGAAATTAGAAGTGGCACAGTTGGGAGGGTCTGTCTCCCACCTACTCATGAAAGCCAGCTGCACAATCAGCAATCTGTCCTCTGCGGTGCAGTGCCACCAGCCCTCTGATCTTTTGCGACCCCCTAAATTTCCATACACTTCTCCCTTTTCACAGTCCAAACTCCCCCCATATGAGTTTCGGCTAGATATGGGGTTTAGTGTCATAGGATAATGAGTTCAATGCCATTTGAAGTCTCCATTTCCCTCCCGCCAGAGAAAGCCAGCCAGGCTCACCATCATTCACTCTCTCCATGCACGCGTCTCCATACCTCAGCTTTTTGCAGCTCCTCTGGGTCTCCCTGAGGCCCTCTCTTTCCCTCTAATTGTAGAATTTTCACTCTGCCAGCTTTCCTATCGTTCTGGATGATGTCCATTCTGTCTTTTAGTTGTACTTTTAAAATTGTTGTGCGAGGCAGCAATATAGGTGTTTACCTATGCCGCCATCTTGGATCTCTCTTGAATTTCTTTTTATTCTATTTTTTTAATTTTTTGTATTGGGTTACATGTATACATATCTTCCCATTGCTTCCCCTCCTCCCAGACATAACCCAACCCCCCAGAGTCTTGTGTTCATTGGTTATGATTATATGAATGCATACAAGTCCTTTGGTTGCTCTTATCTACCCCACCTCTCCTTAATCTTCCAGCTGTAATTTGACAGTCTGTTTGATGCTTTACTGCCTCTGTATCTATCCTTTTGTTCATCAGTTTATAATGTTTTTATTATCCATGAATGAGTGATATTATGTGGTGTTTCTACTTCATTGACTGGCTTATTTCACTTAGCATGAGGTTCTCCAGTTCCATCCAGGTTGCTGCAAATGGTAAGAATTCCTTCTTTTTAATGGCAGCATAGAATTTCATGGTGTAGATGAAACATAGTTTACTAATCCACTCATCTGCTGACGGGCACCTAGGCTGTTTCCAAGTTATAGATATTGTAAATTGTGCTGCTATGATCATAGAGGTGCATAAATCCGTTCTGATTGGTGTTTCTACTTTCTTAGGATATATTCCTAAGAGTGGGATTGCTGGGTCAAATTGGAGTTCCATTTTTAGTTTTTTGAGGAAACTCCATACTGTTCTCCACAGTGACTGCACCAGTCTGCATTCCCACCAACAGTGCACAAGGGTTCGTTTTTCTCTGCATTCTCAACAACACTTGTCATTTGTTGATTTGTTGATGATTGCCATTCTGACAGGTGTAAGATGGTATCGCATTGTCGTTTTGATTTGCATCTCTCAGATAATTAGTGACTTTGAACATGTTTTCATGTGTCTCTTGGCCTTCCTTCTGTCGTCTTTGGAAAGGCTCTATTTAGGTCCGTTGCCCATTTTTTTATTGGATCATTTATCTTCCTTTTATTAAGTTATATAAGTTGGCTGTAGATGTTGGAGATTAAACCTTTATCAGTGATAACATTTGCAGATATGTTCTCCCATAAAGTGGTCTTTTTGTTGTTTTGTTGATGGTTTCTTTTGTTGTGCAAAAGCTTTTTATTTTGATGTAGTCCCATTTGTTTATTTTTTCTTTAGCTTCCATTGTGCTTGGAGCAATATCAGTGAAGAAGTTCTTTGGGCATATTTCTAAGATTGGGCTGCCTGTGGATTCCTCTAATATTTTTACGGTTTCCTGTCTAATGTTTAAGTCCTGTATCCATTTTGAGTTTATTTTTGTATTTGGTGTAAGTTGGTGGTCCAGTTTCATTTTTTTGCATGTATCTGTCCAATTCTCCCGACACCATTTATTGAAGAGGCTATCGTGGCTCCATTGTATGTTCATGTCTCCTTTGTCAAATATTAGTTGAGCATAGTGGTATGGGTGCATATCTGGATTCTCTATTCTATTCCCTTGGTCTATAAGTCTGTTCTTGTGCCAGGACCAGGCTGTTTTGAGAACAGTTGCTTTGTAATATTGCTTGAAATCTGGTATTGAGATTCCACCTACTTTACTCTTCTTTCTCAGGATTGCTGTGGCTATTCGCTGTCTTTTTTGTTCCAGATGAATCTTTCAAGAGAACTTTCTAGGTCTGTGAAATACGTCGTTGGTATTTTAATGGTATTTTAGTGCATTGAATCTATAGATTGTTTTGGGTAGTATGGATATTTTAATGATGTTGATTCTCCCAATTCATGAGCATGGTATGCTTTTCCATCTGTTTACGTCTTCCTCTATCTCTTTTTACACTGTCCTGCAGCTTTCTGCATATAGGCCTTTTACCTCTTTAGTTAGGTTTATTCCTAGGTATCTTAATTTTTTTGGTGCGATGGTAAATGGGATTGCTTTTTTATTCTCTCTGTAATTTCACTATTAGTGTATAGAAATGCCATAAATTTATTGGCATTAATTTTGTATCCTCCTACATTGCTGAATTCATTTATTAAGTCAATTAGTTTTGGGATAAAGTCCTTTGGGATTTTTATGTACAGTATCATGTCATCTGCAAATAAGGACAGCATTACTTCTTCTTTTCCAATTTGGATGCTTTTATTTCTTCTTCTTGTCTAATTGCAATGGCTAATAATTACAGTGTATGTTGAACAGGAGAGGTGAGAGTGGGCATCCCTGTCTTGTTCTTGTTCTTAGAGGAAACGGTTTTAGTTTTCGCCCATTGAGTATATATTTATTATCTGTGGGTTTATAATATATGGCTTTTATGATGTTGAGGTAGGATCCTTCTATTCCCACCTTGCTGAGAGTTTTTATCAAGAAGGGGTATTGGATTTTGTCAAGTGCTTTTTCTGCATCAATTTATATAACTGTGATTTTTATCTCTCAATTTGTTTAAGTGATGTATCACGTTTATTGATTTGCAGATATTGTACCATCCTTGCATTCCTGGCATAAATCCTATTTGGTTGTGGTGTATGATCTTTCTGATGTACTGCTGGATCCGATTTGCTAGAATTTTATTGAGGATTTTGGCAACTATGTTCATGAGAGATATTGGCCTGTAATTCTCTTTCATTGTGTTGTCTTTATCTGGTTTTGGTATTATGGTGATGCTGGTTTCATAGAAGGTGTTTTGAAGTATTCCTTCTTCTTGAATATTTTTGAGTAGTCTGAGGAGGATAGGTTTTAATTCTTCTTTGAGTATTGGATAAAACTCTCCTGTGTAGCCATCTGGTCCCGGGCTCTTGTTTCTCCAAGCTTTTTGATGACTGCTTCAATTTCTTTCATAGTTATTGGACTATTGAGCTGTTTAGATTCTTCCTGATTGAGTTTTGGAAGGTTATATTTTTCTAGGAATATGTCCATTTCTTGCAGGTTGTCCAATTTGTTGGAATAGAGTTGTTCATAGTATTTTTTAACAATCATTTGTATTTCCACAGGGTCTGTTGTTATTTCTCCTATTTCATTTCCAATTTTGTTTATTTGGGTCTGCACTCTTATTTCTTGGTGAGCCTGGCTAGAGGTTCATCAATCTTGTTTATCCTTCCAAAGAACCAGCTCTTGGTTTTATTGATCTTTTGAATTGTTTCTTTGGTCTCCTTATGGTTTATTTCTGCTCTGATCTTTACTATTTCCTTCCTTCTGCATACATTGGGCTTTTCTTGTTGCTCTCTTTCTACCTCTTTGAGTTGTAGGGTTAGGAAATTTATTACCATTGTCTCCTGTTTTTTTTTCAAAAGGCTTGTAGAGCTATGAACTTCCCTCTCAAGACTGCTTTCATTGTGTCCATAAATTTTGTATTGTTCTGTTGTCATTGTCATTTGTTGCCATGATGTTTTTTATTTCTTCCTTGATCTCTCTGGTTAACCAGTCATTGTTTAATAGCATCCTGTATAGTCTCCATGTGTTTGATTTCTTTGTATTGTTTTTATTGTAGTTGATTTTCAATTTTATGCCACTGTGATCTGAGAAAATACTTGATAGGATTTTTATCTTCTTGAATTTGAAGAGACTTTTCCTATGACCCAACATATGATCTATCTTTGAAAATGACCCATGTGCACTTGAGAAGAATGTATATTCTGTGGTTTGGGGGAGAAGTGTTCTGAAGATGACAATTAATTCCACCAGGTCTAATGAGTCATTTAGGATTGATGTTTCTTTGCTGATTTTTTGTTTAGAGGATTTGTCCAATAGTGACAGTGGGGTATTAAAGTCGCCTACTATGATTGTATTGCTGTCAATCTCTCCCTTAATACCCTCTAGGAGTTTTTTCTTGTATTTAGGTGCTCTTCTATTAGGTGCCTATATGTTTACCAGAGTTATTTTTTCTTGTTGGATTGTTCTCTTTAGTATTATGAAGTGGCCTTCTTTATCTCTTATTATGTCCTTCACTTTGAGATCTAATTTGTCAGATATAAGTATTGCAACCACAGGTTTTTTTTTCATTTCCATTTTCCTGACATACCATCTTCCATCCCTCCACCCTCAATCTGTGTGCATCTCTTTTCCTGAGGTGGGTTTCTTGTAGATTGCAGATATATGGATCATGTTTTCTTATCCAAATGGTTACCCTATGTCTTTTGATTGGAGCTTTTAATTTGTTTACATTTAAAGTTATTATTGATAACTGTTATTATTATTATCTGTCCCCATTTTTAGTCTTTACCCCCTAGTTCCTTCTTTGGTTCCTATTTCTTTTTTTTGACAGCAGACCCTTTAACATTTCTTGCATTGCTGGTTTGGTGGAAATATATTCCCCTAGTCCTTTTTTGACTGTGAAGCTCCGGATTTCACCTTCAATTTTGATTGAAAGCCTTGCTGAGAAAAGTATTCTTGGATTCAGACCGTTCCTTTGCATGACTTTCTATTTTTCATTCCATTCCCTTCTGGCCTGATCAGTTTCTGTTGAGAAATCAGGAGCTAGTCTTATGGGGGTTCTTTTGTAGTTAACTTTCTGTTTCCTCTGGCCGCTTTTAAGATTCTTACTTTATCGTTGGTGTTTGCCAATTTAATTATAATGTGCCTTGGTGTCAGTTTTGTGGGATTCATTTTGCTTGGGACTCTGTGAGCTTCTTGGATTTGTGCAGGGTTTTTCTTTCCTATATTGGGGAAGTTTTCTGTCATTATTTCTTCAAACAGGTTTTCTATTTCTTGCTCAGTTTCCACTCTTTCTAGAACCCCAATTATGCGGATGTTGTTTTGTTTCCTGTTATCCCAAAGTTCCCTTAGGCTCTCCTCTTGATTTTTAAGTTTTTTTCTAGAAGCTGCTGTACTTGGATATTTTTTCCTACCTTGTCTTCCAGCTTCTTCTAGTCTACTTTTGATGCTTTCTATTGAGTTCTTTATAGCAGTGATGTCATTTCTCATTTTTTCTTGTTTATTCTTCATTTCTTCTTGCTTCTTCATTTCCTCTTGGCTCTTACTCACATTGTCAATTTGTCTTCCATTCTTTTCAGCCACCTGATGACCATTTTTCTGAACTCTTTCTCTGGCAGGTCTATTTCTTCTTCTATTTCGTTTACTTCGTTTTCTCTTGATACCTGCTTTTCTATCATTTGCAGGCTGTTTCTTTGTCTTCCCACCATCTTTCTTCTCCGGGTGTCTGGTTAGGTACTTCTCTCGCCTACGTTGATTTAAAGGCACAAACTGATGCGAACTGGGGGCAGAATAGATGAATCCAGCTGGAGCTTTGTCGCTGGGCAGAGGGAGAGAGAGCAGCTAAGAGTCGCATGGGGAGTGTTTGTTGGCAAGTTAAGAGTCAGTTATTCTCCAGAAGAAGGCAGGGAACTACTGAACGGGGCTCTCCTGGCCAGGTAGCCCCACTGCCACGGGGTTTTTGTCACCTGGAGCCACCAGTGCGAACAAGGAGACCACGCCATCTTGCAGAGGGAGGTGGATGTCTGTGACGGTCTGAAAGCTGCAGCTGAAACACCCACCAAACAGTCGGGGACCCAGAACACCGCTCTCCAAATGGCGCAGACATGTGGGCGGTAGATTCAGAGATCCATACAGCACACAGAAAGGTCAGAGTTCACCTGGAATAAGGTGAGGTCTCCTGCCATGCAGAACAGAGACACACACACTGTAGGAACCGGGCTGCGAGAAAGCTACCTATGGAGAGGTCCGAGGAGGTGGGGCAGGTCATGATCCTTAAGTGTGGAGGCAAACTCTCCAAGCTGTTGACAGAGGGGAGCTCGGGAAAACGACTAGTTTTTTATCTGAGGCAGAGAAACAGCCTGGGAGATATTACAGTGTCCCGGGTGCAAAATCCCCACAGACTGGTTTTGAGAACCACAGAGTAGCAGGATCTGAGCTCAGCCTAGAGAGGTCAGAGGTCAATTGTCTCAGAGGTCAATTCCAAAACACTGCCACCCAGTGGATGATGCACAAATTGACTCTCCCATAACCACAAAAGAATAAAGAGATTAAAACACCATCAGTGGAACACAGGGAACTGCAATACCTTCCCTACTGGGAAACAGGAATGCCAAGCAAAACAATAGTGGAAGTGAATGACCATTCTATATTTTTTTTCATTTTTACATATTTTAATTAAAAGACGATTTTTTTTTCTTTCCGCCTCAATTGATTTTACCTTTTTGATTGTTACATTTTTGTTTTCAACTAGTGTTATTACTACTAGTGTTTTACCTTTTTGGAAAAAAAAAGTGTCAGTTTGTTTTCTCTTTATTTTACTTCGGGATTAGAGTTCTACATTCTATTTTCATCTTTCCTTTTGCATAATTTTACACCATCTCAACTCTACCTTTATGCCAACACTTTCCTCCTAACTTTCCCGATTTTGTTGTCTTGTTTCTCTTTTCCTTTTCCAACATTAGATTCTCCCTATTCTTTCTCTTTACCTGGAAAAATTTCACCCCACTTATATATCTAATTTCAAATCCCCTACTATAGGTCCATACAAACCTCTCTCTTCTTGTCTTCACTAGCCAAAAAGTTATTTTTTTTTCTATCTCCTTTTGTTGCTATTTTCCTGAACAGTGATTATATCGATTTTTTGAATTTTTTGTGAGATTATTTCAGGTTATTCTACTTGTTTTATTTTTCTATTTGCTTGCTTTGATTTTTACCTCTCTTTTCCCTCACCTCCCTTCATACCAGTTGTTATTTGCAGTTTGTATTCATCCCTAGGTACTGGTTGCTGGCCTTTGTTCGGATTAGTGACTGTTCTATTGGAGTTTTCTCCTGACATCTATATTTTGTTCCCCTTTTCTCTCTTATCTGCTTTCTTTTCTCTCTGACTTTGTTTCTCTTTCTCTATTCTTTTTCTTCTTCTCCTTTTTTTATTTTATTTTTTGTTCATTTATTTTTTTTTCTCCCTCTCCCAATTTGATTTAGGCACTTCTTTCTTTTCTTTTTCCCTCATTTTCCTATTCTTATTTCTCTACTTACCCGTAATTTGTCTTTCATTAGAGATCACCTTAATGGTGATTATTAACATCGTGAATACATTTCTGTTCAGTGCCTGTGTGCTGTACCGGGTCATGTTGTAGTTCTTGCCTTTGAATCAACGTAGGAGAGAGAACTACATAACGAGATACCTGGAGAAGAAAAACCGTGGGCAAAAGAAGAAACAGGCTACATATGACAGATAGGCAGGTATCACCAGAAAAGGAAGTAAATGAAATAGAAGCAAAAATAAGCCTGCCAGAGAAAGAGTTCAGAGAAATGATAATAAGGTGGATGAAAAAAATGGAAGACAAAATTGACAATGTAAGTAAGAGCCAGGAGGAAATGAAGAAGAAGCAAGAAGAAATGCAAAAAGAAATAAACAATGACATCACTGCTTTAAAGAACTTAATAGAAAGCATCAAAAGTAGACTAGAAGAAGCAGAGGATGGCATCAGTGAGCTAGAAGACATGGTAGGAAAAAATACGCAAGTACAGCAGCTTCTAGAAAAAAAAATTAAAAAGCAAGAGGAGAGCCTAAGGGAACTTTGGGATAACATGAAACAAAACAACATCCGCATAATTGGGGTTCCAGAAAGAGTGGAAACTGAACAAGGATTAGAGAACCTGTTTGAAGAAATGATAGAAAATTTCCCCAATATAGGAAAGAAAAAAAACCACACAAACCTAAGAAGCTCACAGAGTCCCAAGCAAAATGAACCCCACAAAACTAACACCAAGGCACATTATAATTAAATTGACAAACAGCGATGACAAAGCAAGAATCTTAAAAGCGGCCAGAGAGAAACAAAGTTACCTACAAAGGAAGCCCCATAAGACTAGCTACTGACTTCTCAATAGAAACTCATCAGGCCAAAATGGAATGGAATGAAATATACAAAGTCATAAAAAGGAAGGTTCTGAATCCTAGAATATTGTACCCTGCAAGACTTTCAAACAAAATTGAAGGTGAATTTAGGAGCTTCACAGACAAAAACGGACAAAGGGAATATATTACCACCAAACCAGCAATGCAAGAAATTTTAAAGGTTCCGCTGGAATAAAAAGAAATAGGAGGCAAAGAAGTAACTCTGGGCTAAAGAATATAATTGGGGAGAGGTAAACACCTATCAATAATAACTTTAAATGTAAATGGATTAAATGCTCTAATCAAGAGACAAACGGTAATTGATTGGATAAGAAAACATGATCTACATATCTTCTGTCAACAAGAAACCCTCCTCAGGAAAAGAGATGTACACAGATTGAGGGTGAAGGGATGGAAGATGGTATTTCAGGCAAATGGAAATGAAAAAAAAGCTGGGGTTGCAATGTTTATATCTGACACTTTCACTTGGTAATACTAAAGAGAACAATCCGACAAGAAAAAATAACTCTGGTAAACATATACGCACCCAATAGAGGAGCACCTAAATACAAGAAAAAACTCCAGGAGGGTATTAAGGGAGAGATTGACAGCAATACAATCATAGTAGGAGACTCTAATACCCCACTGTCACCATTGGACAAATCCTCTAAACAAAAAATCAGCAAAGAAACATCAATCCTAAATGACTCACTAGACCAGATGGAATTAACTGACATCTTCAGAACATTTCACCCCAAAGCCACAGAATATACATTCTTCTCCAGTGCACATGGGACATTTTCAAAGATAGATCACATATTGGGTCATAAGAAA
>PVJN01026063.1:0-29409 GCA_004026805.1 Lasiurus borealis
CCGGCCGCCGTCATGCTTGCTCCTGGTAGCCAGCCGCCATGCTCGCCCCCGCCGCCGCCATGTTTGCCCGGCCGCCGCCATGCTCGCCCCCGGTAGCCAGCCGCCATGCTCGCCCCCGCCGCCGCCATGTTTGCCCCCGGCCGCCGCCCGACAGCCGCCATGTTTGTCCCGCCACCGCCCACAGGCCCCTGGGCAAATGGATGATCTTGAGTTAAAAGTCAGTTGAGAACGCCCTGACCTCCTTCGCGCCCCTGACCAGCAGGAAACAGGTCTCCCCCGTGCCAGCTGCCCTCCCGGGACCCGGAGGGAGACATCTTTGCCCCGGAGACGGGGAATTTAGGGCAGAGGAAGCTGGACACACCAGCCTCGTTAGTGCTTCCTCCCTCGTTTACCACCCCCCGCCCAAACGTCTCCCTCGGGTCAGCGCTCCCCAGATTGGCTTCTTGGTCCCAAAGGTATAAATGCCCCTGCGCTGGTCACGTTTTTGAGTCTCAGTTTTTTACTGCGGCTCCCGGAGGAAGTTACCTCTGCTTTTCTCCTGTTTATCTGTCTTTCACCAGCTGAGTGGTCAGACCGGCCAGAGCGCAGGGAGGGAGGGAGGGGAAGTTCTCCCAGCACCGCTCCGCGTTGGCGGGAGGATGGAGGAGCCCGGGGCGAGGAGTCGCTGAGTCACGCCGGGCCAGGCGCCCCTTCTCCTCCCCGCGCCTCCATTTTCCCGCCTGAGGCACGGGGAGCCGGTCCTTCCCCAGGAGGCGGGGAGGCTGTGCGTCTGGCCAGGGTGCAGCCGCCAGAGGGGAGAGAGGGAGGGGACTGGAGGGGGCCTCGGAGGAATGGGGGGCTGCAGCTTGAGGCACTGTTGTGGGGCGACCCAGGTGGGACTCGAACCCACCCGAGAAAGACGACCACCAGACAGCCAACTGGAAAATTTAGGAAGCCTTTATTACCAGCTCGAGTCCGGGCTCCCGGTTCCACTGACACAGCGGGGAAGCACGAGAGCCCCGAACCTCTGCAGCAAGTGCCTTTTATCCTCAGCGCAGGAGGGCTTGGCTAACTTTAATTGGCTGAGCATTACTCTTTACCTAAACTCTGATTAGGCTCTGATCTGCAGCTTGGAATGCAGATGTCCTTCCTAGGGGTGGTTTGTACGACCCTGTGGTTCCTCAGAGCTGGGTGTGCCTCAGGTACCTGGTGTTTGTGTACGAAACCCACCAGTTCCTGGTTTTACTGCCTCCAGGCCTGAGGTCACCCTGACCTTAATTCGACTCCTTATGGGGGGAACGCAGTCTGGTCCTTGCCCTTCCACAGCACAACTAGGATTCCTACCCTAGCCTTCCCCCCCTCTCCCTCCCGCCTCCGCTGGCTTCGCAGAAGGGACCGGCCTATTGTGGTAGCCGCTGTGGGTCCCCGGCCAGGATTCTCTCTCCTTCCGTTTTCCTTGCTGGGACAGGTTACACAGCTTACAGGTGGCGAGCTCCCGTTGGTGCTGAGGGCTGGGCTCACTGCCCTGCACAGTCAGCCCTGGGGCATCCTAGCCATTGCTGTGGAGGGGCCTGAGGGGGCTGGACCCGCTCCTCCTCCGCCCCATCTCCACTCTCCATCCCCACCCTGACTTCAGTGACTTCATCTCTGCCCAAGCCTCTCATTCTCCGGGGAGGGGCGCAGGGAGGGCAGAGCCCCGCTGTCCTGACCCACGGCTGCTGCTCAGCATGGGCATCCTGGTCTCCAGAGCTCACGCCAGGCAGGACTCGCCTGGGGAGGTGGACCTGGGAGGACAGGACTGGAACTCCTCCCCGGGTGTTCTTTGCACTGCACAGGTACCTCTCAAAAGGGAGGGGCGTGAGAATCACACGGGAGCTCCCCCAAATACAGACTCCTAGGCTGTTATCCCCAGAGAGGGGGGCCTGAGCATCTGTATTTTTGACAAGTGCTCAGGAATGATGACACACAACAGAGCTTGAGGACCCCTCATCTTCTAAACCCCAGGGGGGGGGGGTGGTGTTTAGGAGAGGTCCAGAGGGGGGAAGCAACCTTTTATTGAGACCTCAGCTATGTCAGACACTTAAAATGGATCATCCCTCGAGAAGGAGACATTATTATTCTGATTTTATAGATGAGAAAACTGAGGCCTGGGGAGATTACGCAGTTTATCCAAAGTTGAAAAGCGGAGATTTGAATTCAGTCTCATAGCTCCATAGTTCAAATTCTTTCCATTTAACTTTCCCAATGAAGTCATCTTCACATCTTCTCACCCCCATTTCTAAGACTCACCCCATCTTTTCTTCCTGGAATTAAAGGTGTCTTACAGATTCCCCAGCCAGAGGGAAGTGTCGTTTCTTGCAATGCTTCCATCCTGCCAGCAGGTGGCAGTGCTGGACTACATTATGTGGGTAGGGAGCTGGAGCTGACAATTGGAGGACTATAATCTTTTGTTTCCTCAACTGGTTTTACAGCATCTTTTCCTCTCACTTTCTAGGCATCCTAGGCTATTAGATTTACATATGCTGAGCTGGTGCTTTTTAGTTCCTTAGCATCTCCCAGGTTGGCCACTCCAGGAATTCAAATCCCTTAGAGCCATCATCCGGTGATTGTTTAGAAGCTAGCTGTAACTATAGGTTATCTTTGCCAAGTATATTCTTGGCACCCTTAAGTGCTTTCTGTGCATTACCTTAGCTCATTTTCTCTACCCCCCAAAACCTTTCTGGGTCAGGTGCTGTCATTCCACTCATACTCAGAAGGAAAAACTGCGCTCCAGGAGGCTGGCACTTGGTGGAGGTTAAGGAGCTGGTTAAGTGGCAGAGTGGGGCTTGGACCTAGAAGTTTCTGGCCTCAGAGCAGTACACATAGCCATTATGCTTTCACTTATGTAGTTGAGCAAACAGATGCCTGGAGAAGGAAGGGATCTATTCCTGGGATTTAGTGGTAGTGCTGGGATGAGAATCTAGGTCTTCTCAAAATTCTGGGTCTTCCCTAACTCCTGACCTCATGAAGCTATAGATGAGGGCCTGGGCAACAGGGACTCTTCAGGGGAGGATCCCTACCCCCTACCTTCTCTGGGCACAGTATAATTGGCAGGTGCTGTGCCAGAGCCAGGCTGAGGTGGCTGGGTGTATGGAATTGGGTATTAGGGAACTTATCAGTCCTGTTACCATATGTCCCCAGCTCCTAGCATGGCCAAGTACACAATCTGTGCTCACTTTTTATGGAGGGAATGGGTAGCCCTCCTCTGACTATCTCCTCAGGCCCTCTTCTCTTGCTTCCCTACCAAGTGGGTGTTCTGAATTCTGGGAGCACGCATTTGGTTTCTCAGCACAGACTGTCTCCTTGTTCTTCAGTTTTCCAGATCAATCGGTCCTTATCTGTCCTGCCTCCACTCCAGATGGAAGGACCCTGGGGGACACTCTCTTCTGTTCCTGTGTGTGCCTCATGGTGTCTAGCACGAGGATGAACATAAAATAAACTGCAGATGAAAATAACAGTCTACTGTTCTATCCAAGCAGTGCAGTCACTGTTGCAAAATAGAAAATAAGCTGAAAGAAGAAATTTAAAATCATCCCCATGATAATAGCATCCCTTTCTTCAATGGTATTTTAATGGAACTGAGTTTTCCTCTTTCTCTTTTTATTATGCAAGAAATATATACCTATTGTACAAATATAAAACGTACAGATAAGCAAAAACATTTTAGCTCACTAGAAATACCATTTCATAAGCCTGTCCACAGTCCCATTAACAATGACCATATATGTGTTGAGGGCCTGCAATATACTAGCTGCCTTACATAATTTTAAAAGAACTTCATTGAGGTATAATTTACATATGCTAAAATCTACCCATTTTAATTAAAAAATCATTTTAATGCAAATATTTTTAAAAATCCTCACTAAGGATATGTTTTTTTTAAAACAAAATCCAACAACTTTTACGTTATTGTTTAAAGTATTACATGTCTCCTTCCTCCCCAACCCCTGCGCCCCATTAACCTTCCCCCTGACCACTACCACCCCCGAGGGCAAGCCTCCACCACCCCAGTGTCTGTGTCCATTGGTCATACTAATATGCATGCATACAAGTCCTTTGGTTAATCTCTAACCCCTCCTCCACTGCTTTCTCTCCAGGTCTATCCATGCTGTTGCAAATGGTAAATGTTCCTTCATTTTTATAGCAGCGGAGCATTCCATTATGTAGATGTACAGCAATTTTCTAATCCACTCATCTACTGATGAGCACATAGGCTGTTTCCAAATCTTAGCTATGGTGAATTGTGCTGCTGTGAACATAGGGCTACATAAATCCTTCCTGACTGGTTCTAGTTTCTTGGGATATAGTCCTAGAAGTGGGATTACTGGGTCAAATGGACCAAGGATATGTTTTTATTGATTTTTTTTTTTTAGAGAACCATCAATCAGTTACCTCTTGTATATGCCCTGACTGGGGACCAAACCCACAACCTAGGTATGTGCCCTGATAAGGAATCAAACCCACAATCTTTTGGTGAACAGGACAATGCTACAATCAACTGAGCTGCCTGCCCAGGGCTTAATGAAAGATTTTCAGTAAATTTACCCAGTTGTGCAACCAGCAGCATAGTCCAGTTTTAGAATGATTCCATCTCTCCAATAAAATCCCTCAGGCCCAGTTATAGTTAAGCCCTATTCTCAACCCTCAGCCCCCAGCACCCACTTTCTTTTGCTGTCTGAGAAATTTTGCCTTTTCTGGACATTTCATGTAAACAAAACAATACTTTAGGGGGTCTTTGTGTTTAATCTAGACACTGATGGTGCCAGGCACAGCTTCTCCTTTACCAGTGAGGAAACAGATTGTGTGAGGGTAAGTGACTTGTGGGAGGAAGCCACGTGGGTAAGGAGTGAAGTAGCCTGGGTTCCGCTGAGGTCACCATGTCCTCCCCCCACTGCATGATTGTGACATGGCTTTTCATGTCCCAGTCTCTGCAACTACATCTTCCTAAATGTTTCTTCTCCCAAGGGAGTGTACTCTGTGTATTTTTTGACACATTTTCTACTTCATAATAGATAGTGAGCATGTTTCCATGTGAATAAATACACATCTACAACAGCCACAGTAGATTCTTGACAAGGACAGTGCAGCAGTTAAGGCTTTGGAGTCTCACTGGCTGGGTTTCAATACCAACTCTGCTGCTTATTAGCCTTGCAACTTTGGGGAAGTCACGGAACCACTCTGTGCCTCAGTTTCCTGGCCTGTGAAAAGGATTTGTAGTACTAGCCTCATGAATGAGCTAATATATACTCAGCTAAAACCGGTTTGGCTCAGTGGATAGAGCGTTGGCCTGGGGACTGAAAGGTCCCAGGTTTGATTCGGGTCAAGGGCTTGTACCTTGATTGCCGGCACATCCACAGTAGGAGTTGTGCAGGAGGTGGCTGATCGATGTCTCTCTCTCATCGATGTTTTTAACTCTCTATCCCTCTCCCTTCCTCTCTGTAAAAAATCAATAAAATATATTTTGAAAAAAATATATATACTCAGTTTCTGGTGCCAAGACCCTGCTCAGCCATGGCCAGTGGGTTGGTTACAGTGTTGAACCAGCCTGGAAGTCAGCATTGGGGATGGGGCATCTCCACACCTGACTGACCAGCTGGGGAGGGTCACACCATCTCCTGGCCGGCCGGCCCTGTCAGCACACCTGGACTCGGGCCACCTCACTATGGATTAGTGGAGGAGGGGCCTGAGGAGATTGGGAGGCTGTTCCTGGGAAGAAGGGAACTGAGCCATGAGCTAGAAACATGTGCGATCAGTACCAGACTGTGAGGGTCAGGGCCAACGCTCATGGAACCGGGCAGCAATCAGATCCCTGTCCCGGCCCACCTGGGTCTAGGCAGTGCCTGTCTTCCCGAGGCTTGGGTCTGGCTCCTGCTTGCTGGTACTAGGAGCCAGAAGGCTGTTTCAGCGCCATCAGTCAGCCAGCAATTAGTGAAATGGAGGCACACATGCTGGTTTGCAGATTGTGGGTGGGAGGACAGGATGTGGTGGAAAATAGCTCACCAACTCTAGGGGCGGGGGTGGCATTTGTCTGTGTTCCCTGGTGATTTGGCAACGGAGGATGCCGGGCACTCACATGAGGTTGGAAGCCTTTGAAAAACGCTGAGGGGGCCCAGACGCTTTCCTTCTGCTGGGTTAGTGGTGGGGTCACAACTTTGCCTTCTGGGCAGTGAAGTCCATAATGTCAGAGCCTGGACTCTAGGCACATCCTGAGGGTGGGCGCGAGCTGAGGACAGGCATGAGAGGGGTAAGGTCTGAGTTCCGGTCTGGAGGTGGGAAACCAGGAAATGGGCAAGAGATGATCAAGCTGCAGTGAGTGGACCTCTTCAGGGACTCCGAGGAGAGACCTGGCAATGTATTGGTGCCTATGGCTGTGTTCGGCAGGTGATATGAACAATTTAAGTAGTTTGCATGGAAATCCAGTTTTCTGGCTTCTTTTGGAAAACTAGACATTCAGCAACGCAGTCAACATTTTTGCAAGGCAGCACCCTGACTGGGCTGCACAGTGGCTCCCCTTTTGGACAGGGCACCCATTCTTCCCATCATTGCCCAGCCCAGAAGTCCAGCACCATAGCCATTCAGCCACCTACATTGGCCCAGTTTCTTTTGAGTCTGTGACCTTTGGCCTGGCAGTGCTGAGCTTGGGACTTAATGAGGTCAGGATACTGCAGAGGCAGTGACTCCAAGTTGAGACCTGAAGGCCCAGCTTGTCCTAGAAGGGGTGTTCAAAGGGTATAGCAAGTGCAGATGTCCTGAGGCAAGCAAGGGCTTTCATGCTCCTGAAACTCCTGAAATGAAGTGCTTAAGTCAGACGACACAGGAGGAGAGGAAAGAGAACCTTTTGGAACTAGTTAGAAAGGAGTTAGAGGGCAGTTCCTGAAAGACCAACCCTTCTGTAGCCTAACAGCCCCCAGGAGCCTGCCATCCAGTGAGTGAGGGGATCCTGAGAATGGGGGCTTCTGGGGAGTGGGAAGCAAGCCCACAGCTGCCTTTTGCCGTCCCTTTATGATTCTCTGAATGAGGGGGGAAGGCTACTCAGCTGACTCCTGTGTCTGTGTGGCTCCCTCCCCTGGGCTCCATAGTGGCAGCTGGTCTCAGTCCTGTTGGGCCAGGAGCAAGGTCAGGAACTCAGTCCTGGGAGCTGTGCTACAAGGAGGATTTGATCTCTCTCCCTTGGGGCTGTTCTGAACTTCCCCAAGTTATCAACCCCCACTCCTGCCCCCACCTCAGGGAACACAGAAAGAGGCCTTTCTATTACAAGTTAATTTTTTTCTAATTATGAAAGAAACACAAGTTCATTACAGAATCTATGGACAAGAACACAAAAAAATTATTACCACCAAAATTATACTGTGAGCCTTTTAGTGTATACTAGAGGCCCAATGCACAAAATCGTGCATGGGTAGGGTCCCTAAGGGCTGCCAGCTGCCGGCCTTCATTCGGCACCACCCCCTGGTGGTCAGCTTATATCATAGAGAGCAAGTGAACTCCTGGTTGGTCAAAATCTTGAGGGGATACTGCATATTAGGCTTTTATAAATATAGATGCTCTGGGGGTCTTCTCTGTTGTGGTGCAGTTACATGGGTGTGACATGGACAGTGGGGCAGTGGGTGATGGGGGACCCTCTAGAGTTCAGTGACCTGAGTTATATGGATGCTTGGTAGCTACTTGGAGCTACTTGGTATCCTTGTGCCTCAGTTTCCTGATCTGTGAAATGAGAATAATGGCATTACCTTCCTCATTGAATAGTGTATACAACATCATTTGGTGATACATGTTTTTGTTTTCTTACTTTGCTCCTATAGTTGGTATAGATTTTTTTTCCTATAAATCTGGGCATTAGCTTTTTAAATGAAATGTACATACACACTGCCTCACTGGAGAATTCTATGTCCACCCCTTGATCTCCTCAGAACTGGCCTAGAAATAGTGACAGCTTTGTCTTAGGTCCTTTGCATGACTTGGATTCATTGTCATCTGTGTGAGGTCCCTTGATGGGGGGGCGGGGACTGCTACAGGTTTTCTGCCAGGTTTGGCAAGGGGATATCTGTTAAGATGGGGCAGGACAGTGCTGGAACTTGGGTAGAGCCACCTGGGGCATGCTGCCACCATTCCCCTGAGGACCACCATCTGCTCGTGGCACGGTATGGAGCAGGGGTGGATGGAGAAGGGAGACAGCAGCAAAAGGGTTGGAATGGAAAAGGAGCAGGTTCCTGCAAATCCTGAGGGGAGAGGTTTCTCCCGCTCCCTTCTCTCTCCATCAACATCTTCTCCCTCCCCGCTGCAAATTTCCCCAGTGAATTTAGAATAACTAGAACCCAGAAGGGAGGTTGCTTTGCAGCACAAATCTCCTGTGAGGCCAGTGAGCACAGTCTTGGCTTGAGTGGGAGATTTAAAAACTCAATAGTTGTCATTCTCCTCAATTCTTCGATTCTTCAACAAACACCAATGCATATCTCAACTCATTATTATACAGTGACTATTTTTAAAATGCTATTAAGAGTTCTTTTACAGGTAATCTTTATTAGCTGCAAGAGAACCAGATATATGGATATACCCAATTTTCTCAGTGTTTTACTGTTATATACAACTCCAAAAAACATTCTTTATATTTAAAATGTGAGTCGATCTTTGATGTTTTCTTAGAATTCCTAGCAATGGGATTATAGGATCAAAGGCTCTTTACTTTTAAAAAATGTATTTAATTTATTTATTTTTATTATGGTAAGAGCAGATAACATGAGATCTACCCTTATAACAAAAAAATTAAGTGTACATACAATATTGTTACCTATAGGCACAATTTTGCATAACTGAAATTTTACACCCATTGAACAGCACATTTCATATCCCCCTCCCTCCAGTCCTGGTTTGGCTTGTTTTAAAATACTTGTTATTGATTTGTCCTCCAGACCACTGTGCACATTTCAGGTCCTTCAAGTCCATTAGTAGTACAGGAGAGTCCTAAGTGGACTATTTGTCTAGCTCTAGGAGATAGCACCAGCTTGGAGATAGGGATTCAGTGGCTTCTTTCTGTGAGATGTCCTGAAAGCTTCATGGAGTCCCTCAGTGAAATCCTCTGGTACTATAGCACCTGGCAGAATGTGCCTCCTGGAGCGCACCTAACCTGGGCCTGGTGCCGGGGAACAGACATGTATTAGGTCTTTAGGACACAGATGCTGCTGTAAAAGCCCTAGGATGACTCCTTGATGAGGGAAGATGCTCTGAAGGGTACACATGTATGCTTGGGAGCCCGTGCATACCATAGGTCTAGCTGATGAGGCTGGAGAGGATGAGTGACAGGCTCTGAATTGGGAAAGGCCTTTGGGACATTGTAACGGTATGAAAGGGGAGCACATGTGAGAGGCAGAAATTGGCAGAGATTGAATTGATCATGAGAGGAAAGAAATCTGAGGGCACAGGCTGGAGGGAGGGGCCCAGGTGGTTTGATCTCAGCCGGTCTAAAGACACAGGTAGCATCCTTCAGGAGCTCCTTGTATTCACTCTTGGTGTGTCCTGGAAGGAGGCTGCAGCGACTGCTTCATGGCAGGGAGAGTCGGTTAGGCTGATGCCATAGACTCTGATGGCCAGTTTGGGGTGTTTGGGGAGAGAGAGGCTCTCTGCACAACAGCTGCTCATTCCCTCATTCCTAGGATTAAGTGGCTTTTTTCTTCTAGCCCCTTAATCCTAGGAATGAGGATTGTTTTCAAGTGTCCATTTGCAAACTAGTGTAGGTCTGTGATGGAATTTTCATTTGTCTGTGGCAAACTGAGGAGACAAGAAAGGAATGTGAAGTGAATTTTTAATGAAGCTAGACTTATTTAATTTTAAGGACTATTCTTTTTTCTGAGACAATGACCTACCTTTGGGTGTTAAAATGTTCTTTCTCTTATGAAATGGTTATGCCAGTACATGCCATTTTCCTTCACTCTCATCACTCAGCAATTTAAAAATCTGGAAGTGGGTATCTTTCAGTGTATCTCCTTCCCATTTGTGTTTGGTTGTTAAGTTTACCTAGTCAACAAAAATAAAAAAATTTAGGATCTACTGGGTAAGTCCCGATTTTAGTTCTTACCATATTGACTTTTAACCTCTCATATTGGCTTTAAAACTTTCTGTTCGACAAATCTCAAGAGCTCATGGTTCTAGGCCCTGTACCAGGAGCTGTGATGAGGGCCTGGCTGGTGGTGGGATGGGTTGTACTTGGTCAAGCTGCCAGAGTTCTAGACCCTCCTGTGAAAGGCCGAAATGCCTCCCAAAAGATATCAATTTTCTAATCTCTGAAACCTGTAAATGAGCCCTGTTTTACAAATATTCTGATTAAGTTAAGGATCATTTTGCTTTTTAATCCTCACCCAAGAATATGTATTTTTAAATTGATTTTTAGAGAGAGAGGAAGGGAGAGATAGAGAAATATCAGTGTGAGAGAAAAATATCTGTCAGTTTCCTCCTCTACACACCCTGACTGGGATTGAACCTACAACCTAGGTAAGTTTCGTGACCAGGAATTGAACCTGCAACCTTACAGTGTATGGGATAATGCTCCAACCAACTGAGCTACCCAGCCAGGGCTAAGTTAAGGATCTTGAGAGGAGGGTCTTCATCATGGGTTATGAGGTGGACACTAAAGGCAATCACATGTATTCTTATAAGAGAGGCAGAGGGACTTCTGAGACAGATGCACAGAAGAGAATAAGACAATATGAAGAAGGAGGTCATGATTGGAGTGATGTGGCCTCCAGCCAGGAATGTCTGCAGCCACCAGAAGCTGGAAGAGGTAAAGATCAGATAAATTCTCTCTTAGATCCTCTAGAGGGAATCTGACTGCCAGCACCTTGACCCAAGACTTCTGGTTTCCAGAATTGTTAAACAATAAATTCCTGTTTTCAGCCATTGAATTTGTAAGTTCTTATTACAGGAAACCAAGATGCCTCCCACCAAGTCAATGAAAGGAGCTAAGCTAGGGTTAATTACTGGGGCTCAGTTGTCCTGAAGGGTACAGGAACAACTATATTACTTATCATTACAAATCCTGTGTAATGAAGGTTAGGGGGGTCCACCTTTGCTGGGAACCCCTCAAATCTTTTTCACCAGGGCCTGGAACAGCCCTTCTGGGCCTTGCCTCCCACTCTACTCCATGTGAAGTACACCCCTACTCATAGCTAGCAATTTCAGAGTGTTGGATATTAACACATTAAGTGCCCAGTCAGTCAGTGGTGACTGACACTGTACTTTCATCCAGAAGACAAAAGAGGCTGGGTGTTTAACTTGTTAAGTGTACTCTAAAACAAGTAGAATCTGCTGTTCTGGATGGTAGGGAATTCAATTGGTCACCTTGGTGTTCTTTGTCCCCGAGTGGGAGGAAATGAGGTTGTGCACTTAGTGGGCAACTGGAACCTTGTGTCCACACAGTCACAGCTGACACCCTTCTTGTGCAAGTCTACATGACCTTAACTGGCAGGTGACCCCTGGGTCACTTCTCCAGAAGTGCCACAAGGTGTCCCCTTTGATTTTCTAGCACCTCCCAGCCCAGCAAGAGGGCAGGAGACACCTATAGACCACTGTCCTTGAATGCAAAAGCCCTGGAGGACATGTTCTGTTTCTTCCTCCTCTGATGCTTTGAGGTTCTTAGACTTCCAAACTTATCTCTTGCCTTCCCTCTCTGTAATGATCAGAGGACCTCCTTTTCCCCCCATTATGGACTGAAAACTTGTAGGTTGAAGCCCTGAATCCATTGTGACTGTATTTGGAAATGGGGCCTTTAAGGAGGTAGTTAAAGTTAAATGTATGGTGATAAGGATGGGGCCTAATATGATAGGACTGATATCTTGTATGAAGAGGAAGAGACACCAGGGATGTGTGGGCATAGAGAAAAGGCCAAGTGAAGATACACAGAATGGGTGGCCCACCTGCAAGTCTAGAAGAGGCCTCACCAAAACCCAGCCCTGATGACACCTTGACCTTGGACTTCCAGCCTTCCAGGACTGAGAAAACAGCTTTCTGTTGTTTAAGCCACACAACCTGGACTGTTTTGTTATGACAACCCTGGGAGACTAAAACAGCACCTCAGTGAGGTTAGGCTTTTCCCAAGTGGAAGCCAAGAGAGAAGTCATTTTGATCTAGAAACACTCAAGGCCTGGGAAGGGGAGTGTGTTGTGGACCCTCTACTGACGAAGTTCAGGGGTGGAAAAGCATCTATAGCCTGTCTACATGGTACCAGAAACTACCTTAGCACTGGTTCTCTTTGCAAACTCACAAGTATTCTGAGGCTGACTGCATGCTGTCCAGTGTGCTCCAAGGATGAAGAGTGCCAGAGCCTCCAGCTCCCAGGTGGCGCTCTCCAGAGGCCACCAAAGGATTATGGAGAATTAGACCTGGAAAGTAGTCTTGAGATTATATGATGAAGATTGTAGTCTGAAGCCTTGGGTGGGTGGCTCAGTTGGAGTATCATCCCATATATCAAAAGGATGCTGGTCCCATCCCCAGTCAGGATGTGTATAGAAGGCAGCAGATGGATGTTGCCCTGTCATATTGATGTCTCTCTCTGCCTCTCTCTAAAAATATCAGTAAAAACATATCCATTGGTGAGGACTTAGGGAAAAAAAAGGATTATAGTTTGAAGCCCTTGGATTTAAATTTGGGAAAACTGAGGCCCAGGGAGGTAAAGGGACTTGCCACGGTCATCCAGTTGTTAGTGGGCCTAGAGGCCTGGTCTCCTGATTACCAGCCTGGTGTTTACTCCCACACCCCTGCTGCCTCCTGTGCTGGTTGACATTTCAGTTGCTTGCTCTAGGGAGACTCAGGCAGTCACCCAGCTGTGACCCAGCTCCTACTCAGGAGTAATGCCTTATCGGACAGTCAGTGGGCTGAGAATGGACTTGCAGCATCTTGCCTATTTTTTTTTTAATTTAAAGGAAGAAAACATTCTGCATTTGGTAAATCAAATCCATATCTATTTTATCCAGCACATTTCCTGGTAAGATTGAAGGCCTCAGGGAAATGCAATCCTGTGTTTCTGATTCATCTTAAATTCATCTATTTTCATTTTCTATGTATTTCCTTGGCCCCAGCTCTCTAAGTTTTAATCTCTCTTCCTTCAGAAACAAGGAATTCTATTTGGACAGACGGAAGGTTTCCCACCCCCAGCTGTCATACCTAAAAAAAAAAGACACAACTTAGGAATTCTTAAGTACCTTTCAAAATAGAGAGTGCATTCAGATGGCTGTAAAGAATCAGAAGAGTGTTTGTGATAAGTGCATGGAAATTATTAATGGCCCCCAAATCAGTCTTGGAAAGATCTAGAATGGTTCAGTCTAAAAGCTGGTCAAGGGGTGTTTTAACAATCTTGGCAGAGGACCAATTATTCAAAGCCTGGGGACCAGTTCCTTCAGGAACAGAACAGGAGGAAGGAACCTGAAGCTGCAGCATGAAGGATTTAGGTTAGATACATGGAAGGATTTCTTGATTGAGACGGTATTGAACAGATTAGAGAAGATATAAAGAATTATTGAGAGATCCATAGGGTAGTGAAAAGATTAGAGGCTTTGAAGACAGAGGTTCTACATTTTGTTGTGCTACTCTTGAGATATGCAACCTTGGATAAAGCACTGACTTTAAGCTCAGCCAGCATGGGCTTAGTGGTTGATTTTTGATCAGAAGGTAATGTTTCAGTTCCCTTTCAGAGTATATATCCAGGTTCCAGGCTCGATCTCTGGTGTGAGGTATACATATGGAATCAGCCAAGCAATGATTCTCACTCATCATTGATGTTTCTATTTCTCTCTCCTTCTCCCTTATTCTCTAAAATCAATAAAAATATATTTTTTTAAAAAGTACTGATCTTGAGACCCTGCTTCTCTATCTGAAAAAGTGGAGGTGAAATACCCACCTTGCAGCATTGTCAGAAGGACTGGATAATGTATGCCACGTATTTGGTCCATATGAGAACCTTAAAGCCTGTGATGCTTAATGTGATGGTAATCCTGATGATTATAATGAGTGATCAATGAGCACTGATTCCCTAGGCAATGAACAGCTACAGTAAGTTTTTCTGACGTGGAAGTGACATGACAAAATGGGTATGACTATATATGGCAAACAATATTTGCAGAGTAGAAAAGCTAGTAAACCTGAAGAAAAATATTGGAGGAAAAAAAAACCTCAATTATAAAAATAATTTGTTTATAGTTTAACATTTCAAAAATGCAGAAAAGTACAAAAAGAAAAAAATTAGTCTTAATCCTACTACTCACAGATATTTTAAAGAATGTGTTAGTTTTCTCATGTCCTTTTACTTAGCTTTTACGTATATGTATATAATTTGTATATGTTAAATAAAATATATCTTCAACTTTACATATTTAAAAATGTAAGCATGTTTCATTATTATAACTGCATAAATATAATACCTGTTT
This sequence comes from Lasiurus borealis, assembly GCA_004026805.1. Classification (NCBI taxonomy): domain Eukaryota; kingdom Metazoa; phylum Chordata; class Mammalia; order Chiroptera; family Vespertilionidae; genus Lasiurus; species Lasiurus borealis. The sequence goes on from PVJN01026063.1 coordinate 14,430, forward strand.
CATGATATTCTAAGATATACTGAGCCATTCCCCAGTTAATATTTATTTTGTTTTAAAATTGCTATCCTGTCTAATAATGAAGAAATATGCTAATTCACCCTCACATCATTGCAAAGATAGTGGTGCCATAGCCAGTAAGGAGGAAATATGCTAATTACTGCCCTGCTCTCAAATATGGCAGCTCCCACAGCCAATAAGGAGGGAATATGCTAATTGGCTGCCACTCCCTCAAAGATGGTGGCACCCACAGCCACAAGATGGCAGCTCCCAGTCCTTTCAGCCCTCTAGTCAGGCCTGGCTGCTCCACATGCCTGCCTCTGGAGTCCCCAGTTCCCTCAGTCCCCCAGCCATGCAGGGCTGGCCTGAAGTGCAGGCAAGCCTTGGATGGCAGCTGCCCAATTTATAATAGAACTAGAGACCTGGTGTATGAAAATTCATGCACTGGAGGGAGGTCCCTCAGCCCAGCCTGCCCCCCCTCACAGTCTAGGAACCCTCAGGGGTGGGAAGTGACCTGGAAATTAGGGGAAGGCAATGATGCCCCATCACATCTTTGCTGCTGCCACTGCTGGCAGTGCAAGCCTCTGCTGGCCCTGGGTGGCTGGGCAGGTGATAGCTGAGGCTTGCTTGTGCCTTGGACCTGCCCTGGGCAGCTGGGGGGCTCAGGGAACTGGGGGACTCTGGAGACAGCCACATGCTGCCACCCCAGTGGGGCTGAGGGGATTGGGTGTTGCCATCTTGGTGCTGCCATCTTGAGGTATGGGGAAGTCAGCATATTCCTTCCTTATTGGCTGTGGATATCGCCGTTTTTGTTTTTTTTTGCGATGGCGTGAGGGTCAATTAGCATATTCCCTTTTTATTAGACAGTATACTATCCAAAGTAAAAATATTGTATCAAAGTGATGAGTAAATTAAAAAACTTAAGATTTTTAGAAAATACTGCAAAATTGCTTTCCAAAAGTGTGGTACCACTGTAATGTCTATTAACAGTGTTTGATCATATTTGTCTAAATATTCCTTGACTGTTCTATGTATTCTAAACAAACAAGCAAAAATTCTTTGCTAAATTGAAAGATGTAAATATTTTAATTTTTATCTCTTTGATTACTTGTGAAACTGAATATTTTTACATATGTTTGTATGTTAGTTAAATTTTCATGAATTGCTCAGTGATATCTTTTGGCTAATTATTTCTATTGAAATTAGTATTTTTCTTATTAAGTGAGCTTTTTATATAGTAATAATTTTAATGATTATTTTTTTGATAACAAGGTTTCTCTTTTTTAAAAATTAGAAAATGACACATTTTACAAAAAGACAGTATATATCAGTCATAATTGAAGTGCCATAAATAATCAGTGTTGATGTTATAGTGAATATCCTTAGAATTTTTCTTCTTATCACATATATGCACATAGAGATTTATATGTCAAAAATGAGGAAAAATGGACTACAAATTTCATGCTGTTTTTCAACTGCTTTGTTATATATAATAGATTGTAGATATATTTTTCCATGCCAATAAATGTAATATATACCTATTTTATCATCTTTGCTATTTGGGTAGTATTTCATTGTACAGATATATACCTTGTTTATCTGATCAATCCCCAGATTTATTGTTTGAAAGTTCAGTTGATAGTTTGTATATTTTTCTATTTTAAACATATCTTCAATGAATATATTGTAGTAATAAGTATATATTCCTATCCTCCTATTTCCTGAGAAATAATTCTGAGAAGTGAAATTGCTGGGCCACAGGGTGAATAGAGTTGATGTGTTTTTATTTTTATTTTATTGTTGACAGTGTTACAGATGTCTCTGATTTCTTCCCCATCTGTGAGGTGTTAAGAATCCTCACTTTCGCCCACCATCATGTGTTACCTGCTATATCACCAATGCTGAGTGTTACTGTTCTTTTATACCTTTGCCAATCTGATAGGTGAAAGATAAGTTTCTTATTTTTGCTTTTTTTTGGTTACTAGAGAGATAAAGAGACTTTAAATTACCAACTAGCTACTTTATATTTCTTTGTCCCTATGTGGTTTTCTTTTGGGATATTTACACTGACATATTTATCCTTGTTTATAAACTCAATATCTACACTAATAAAAGAGTAACATGCTAATTGACCATACTTTTGCAGTGCCCATCAGCCAATGAGGAGCAGGTATGCAAATTAACCTAACAAAGATGGGGATTAATTTGCATACACAGGCTTCGAGGGCCTGGGGGCATTCTGCACCACCCCAGCCTCTTCGGGCCTCTGGGAAGCATGGGAAAGTGGAAAGGCGGCTCAGGGCAGAGTGGAAAAGCAGCCAGAAGAAGGAAAGCCCATTCTTGTACAAATCTTCATGCATTGGGCCTCTAGTATTTATATAAAACTAGTGGCTCAGTGCATGAATTTGTGCATGTATTAGTCTGGCTGGCCTGCCTTCAATTGGTGGATCAGGGCCAGGCCTGTCAGTAGTAGGAGATGATGGGAGGTTGGCTGGCTGGCCTGCCCCAATCAGGGCCAGGCCAGCTGGGGGTAGGGCCTGTGGGTGATTGGCAGGTAGGCCTCACCCCTGAATGGGGTGGAGGGGGCTGATCAGGGTCCAGTGGCCTGGGGGAGGGGCCATGGGTGGTTGGCCAGCTGGCCTTGCCCCTGATTGGAGTGGGAGGGACATTTAGGGGCAGAGCTGGCTGGAGGGAGGGGTTGTGGGCTGATTGAGGTGATGGGGGCTGCTCTGGGGTAGGGCTGGCTGTGGGGAGGGGCTGTGGGTGGTGGGCCAGCTGCCCTGCCCCTGACTGGGGTTACAGGAGCCAATCAGGGGCCAATGGCAGAGATTAGTTGCCATGTGTGGTTGGCCAGCCAGCCCTGCCCTTGATCAGGGTCGGGGGGGCAATCTGGGGTTGGGCCATCCAGGGGGAGAGGCTGTGAGCTGATTGGGGTGGGGCCAGCCAGGGGTAAAGGCTATGGGGAGCAGGGTGGGAGAGACCCATCAGGGGCAGGGCCAGCTGAGGAAGTGGCCTTGGGAGGTTGGCCAGCTGGCCCCAACCCCTGATCAGGCCAGTTAGCTGGCTGCAGTGGTCATCATAGTGACTGGTCATTCTGGTCGTCCCAGTGTTCTGGTTGCTGCCTTTATATATATATATATATATATATATATATATATATATATATATATATATGTATATGTATATGTATATGTATATGTATATGTATATATGTATGTATACACACACACACACACACACACACACACACTATATGGTCAATTCTACCAGTTTTTATTCCTGTGAATCTTTTCCTTTTTTCTGATTATATTTGAGGAGGTAATTCTTGAGTTATCTTTTTGAAATTTGGGGAGACTTCTGGATTTGTTGAAAGATAGAAGAAAGCTGATAATTTTGAGAGAGTAATAGAAATAGTTGTATTGTATATGGTGTATAACAGATTGGTTTGAGTATTTCCTAATTTTTTAAGTAGTATCTTTATTCTCCTGGACAATGGTCATGGAAATTGCCTTTTTATCTATGTTTTCATCCCATTTATTCAGTGTGTCATCATCTTCAGTTTCTTCCTTTGAAACATATTTTGTATTTGAACTTGGCTGTCCTTTTTTCCCCTAGCATCATCTAGGTTGAATTATAGCCATGTTGCATGTATGTGCATGCATGTGTGTATGTGTGTGTATGCGTATACATACACAGCTCTAGGAAGGTGGATCTTTGATCACCTACCACAAAAAATTCTGCAACTGAGTAGCTAATATATTTGAAAATAAAGAGATGCATTGGAAGAAAATGTGAGTGGTGTAGATCTTTTGCCCATCTGTTATTAGCCTCTCCGGAAGAAAGGAGTCTCTCTTCCATCCATCTGACCACCTATTCTTTGTTCATTGGTACCTGACATCCCTTGTAGATAGGGACAGGTTAAAAAATGAATTGATGGCATTATTAGCTGGGATTCTGTCAATAAAAAAAAAAGACTTGAACTGTAAGTGAAAGCAGGAAATTATTTTTTTCATGGAAATCACAGGTAGAGATTTAGCTGAACACTGGAAGGGGCTGAAGTGAAGACTGAGACGTTTCAGTCTCTGGACTTTTTTCTAATAAACAAAATGGCTGCCCCCATGTGGACACAAGATGGCCAGTAGGGGAGGGCAGTTGGGAGGGACCAGGCCTGCAAGGGAGGGCAGTTGCGGGGGGGGCGGTTGTGGGGAGACCAGGCTTGCAGGGAAGGGCATGAATTTTGTGCACTGGGCCTCTAGTGTATGTGAATATATATATATATGTATATATATACATATATATATATGTATATGTATATGTATGTATATGTATATGTATATGTATATGTATATACACACACACATACATACATGAACATGTGTGCACACACATACAAATAAGGATGGACTGGCTCTAATTAAAGTAAGAGTGATGGGCAGCTCTACCATTCTGGTTTTCCTTTCACCACTTTAGAGTACCTCCAAAAATTATGGAGTATGGGAGGACCCACTTGGATGACCATGACACTATACCATATTGCATCCTAACTGTGTCCTGAAATTTTTTTTTCACAAGAAAGCAAATATATTTCTGGCCACAATCATTCTAGAATGTGAGAGTAATCTAGGCTTGATCCATTTTGTCTAATGCAACTAAAAAATCTGGTAAGGGAGAGAAATTACAGAGAGCCAGGAAGATGTTTAATACAATTTGGAAACCAAGAGGGTGATGGGAGAAATGATCCTTCCCCCAGCCTCATTGAAGGATGAAGATAAGTTGATCGGCATCTCTGCACCCACCCATTGCTTTTCAGCAGGAATACAATTTAGTTTCCTTCCTCCCTGTTTGTGTTTTTTACATTCAGATTTCTGATAGAATTGTCAAGTGCATTTTAACTTAACAAGATTTCCACCCAAAGGTAAATACCACATGCAACAATTTTTACCACTTGTTAGTGATAAGGAAGATGGGGGAAGACACAAAATGCCTGCAATTGAAAGCTTTTAGAGCATCATTTCCATGAGCGTGGGACAAAGCACTATGTACTGGATGATTACCTCTCTGGACAGACTCTTTCATCATTCATAGACTGAGGCAGAACTTTCATGTCTTCTTTCCAATTCCCTAGGTTCCTGTCTAACCTAACAAAGATGGTGGCTCCCTTTGATGTCAGAATTCAATTTTTTAGCCTTTTAAAAAGAAAATTGCTAATAGATGACTATCGATATAATAGAATCAGAGAGAGGCAGTAAGATGCTCTTTGGAAGACATTGTTTATGTCTTTCCAGGCTCCAAGTGCATGTAATCAAGATGGGCCAACCTTGCTTTTCAATCTTCCCCTGAGTTTGGTATCTGAAGGATTTTTCTGATTATAACAGACACTTGTTTAAAGGAAATGTTCCTGTAGCTAAAATGCAAAGACCACTGGGACATATGCATAGCAAAGCTCTTCAGTCCTGATACGGAGGGTTATCAATGCTACCCAAGGCATTTTTGCATTTAGATTTCTTCTTTGTCCTTGAGGTTATTCTCAGATGATACCAAGAATTTTCAGGCAATTACCTTTAAAAACATTTTCTTTAAAAAGAAAAACAATCACCTAAATACCCACAACTCAATTCTAAGGTGAGAGTGGGTGTATACCACCAGAGGATGTTTTTTGCTTCTAAGATCTCTGCTCTACAGTGCTACTGATTTAAGGATAGTTTTCCTCTAACAAATTATACACATTTGTAGTTCTAACCTCATGATTAAATGAAGCAAAAAATATTTCTCAAATGCTCCTTGAATTGCAAGTGAGTTTTTTAAAAAATCCTCTCCCAAGGATATATTTACTGATTTTAGAGTGAGGAACAGAGAGAGAGTAAGAGAGAAAGAGAAAGAGAAACATTCATGTGAGAGAAAACATTGACTTGTTGCCTCTCATACATGCCCCAATCAGGGACTAAACCTCCAACCTAGGTATGTCCTCTGACTGGGAATTGAATACACGATCTTTCAGTGTATAGGACAATGTTCCAACCAACTGAGCCACACTGGCCAGGGCTACAAATAAGTTCTTAATTTTACTTTCTGTATGACCAAAGAAACTGTAGTAATAGCCAACACTGCTTTATCTAACACTGTTAGACTTTATGTGCAATGAATAGTTAAATAGTCACATCCTAAGGATTGGTTCACTCAATTGTGTTTGGAAGTTTTGCTCCTTCTACTTGCTACAACCCAGCAACCTCAGTTCAACTTCTTCACTGGATCTGGGAGGAGACTCAGTTCTGCTCAACCCCTGCAGATAGTCCTTAATGAGAAATCAGGATTTTGCATTCTGCTGGAATGGACATGAGTGTGGATAGTACTTCTGGACATATGAATCTTTCAGTGAGGACCATGTGATTTTTGTCAACTTGTTCTGGCTGATCAGCCACATGTTCTCAGAAAGTTGTCACCTACCTTGTGTGCCCATTGAAATAGTTGGTACTACTCTGACCCTCTACAGACTTCTGCACTGAGGCCAGCATATCTCTAGCTCCTTATATTGTGATAGATAAAAACCCACTTCTTGGTTCAACCTTTTGTGACTGAGTTTTATTTTTTCTACATCCCTTTCTGAAATGGAAATCTATTATTTTTCCTAATTCTCATCATGGACCTGGTAGGTAGGTGCAGAAACAGGTTAAAAGAGCAACCTTGAGAAACTATCCTTGGAGAGGTCTGCTTGTAGGATGGAACCTTGGCTGGTGTTTGAGAACTTAGATTTTGGGAGGTTCTTATTCTCTGATTCCCTCATTGTGCATCAACTATTTGTACAAATGACGTGGTTTATACTACATACTTGCTTTCCTTCTGGGAGTCTGGAATTTTGGTATGTGCTATACAGAGGGATCCTACATGAGCAGACCCAAACAAAGACCCTAGGTGCTAATTCTCTAATGTCAAAATTTCATGCATTATCACAGTTTGATACTGGAGGTAATTGTGAAGTGCCTGATCTGAGGACCATACCACCTGTTCTCCCTGCCTCCAAGTCCTCATATAAACAATCTAGCCAGTAGACTTGGCATGAGAAAGCAGGGCAAGGGTCATGGGTAGCATCTAAACCTTGAATTATAGGAAATCAGAGCAGTTCTGCTGGGTTTCTTTTGGTTTTGAGAAGTCACCTAAACAATGTAGGTAGTATTCTTGAGAGCTCAGGAGGACTTGTTCATTCATTTCAACTATTGTCTTTTGAAATGAAGAATTAGAAGGCATTGTCATTGAGAGCATTGCTGGGTTAGAGAGAAGTGCAATGTGAATCCTAATTTAATCCCATTGTGTGAGACAAAAGATGAAATAAATAGACACCAAGGTAGCTAGGCAACAATTAAAGTCTCTCTGTTAATGTGACCAGATGAGAAAACAGGTGAAACAGATGAAAAAGGAAATAGGAATCCCAAGAAGAGAGAATATTATGAAGTGCAATGTAGCAAGGGAGTGAGGATTAAGAGAAACTTAAAAAAATTTTTTTTGCATTGTTGCTAATTTGATGTGGTAGATTTTCAAGGAGAGAGATATCAAACTGTCAGTGGCATCAAAATGAATGAGTCAAAAATTTCATGTACCCAGGGGAGCATTGTGGGTACTCCCTATGGCATTTGCTTTGCAGGAATTCCACTACTGGAAATCCTTGGCACAACAAATGCACTACTTTATGAAGACTTTAAATAGTTGTCTCAGGGAAAAAAGAGTGTAGGCAAGAGAAAGTTTTATTATAGCAATAGCTCTTACTGCTTCCTGGAATGATCAAGCCAGAGGACAGAGAGGGGCTTCAGGGTCCCTCACTTTCCTAGCTTGAGTTTGTAAAGCTATCATCCCTAGTGATCTGTTCACCAGAAATAGGAGGTGAGCCACCAATTCAGGCTTCATATTTTCAGTTTTCTGGTATGCAAGCCATAAGCCTGAAATGTGAGATTCACATTTAAAAATCTCTGATAGCCAGCCTATCTAATAAAAGAGTAATATGCAAATTAATCACCATTCTGCTATATCCACAAGCCATGCCCACCAGCCAATCAGGAGCAAGTATGCAAATTAACTCAACCAAGATGGCTGAGGCCATGAAGCAAGCAGGAGGCTTGGGTTTATCCAGCAATGGAGGAAGCCAAGCTTCCCACACACTCTGGTGGGCCCAGGCCTCCACTTAAGGCCACAGAGTTTCAGTCATAGAAGATAAATAAATCCCAACAAAAATGGCAGCAGCCATGGAGCTGGAGAGAGCAGGAGGCTTGAGTTGCCCTCGGTGATGGAAGAAACCAAGTCAATTGAGACTTTGTAGCCGTGGCCTCTGCTCAAGGCTACAAAGTTTCAATCATAGAAGATATAATAAATCCCAACAAAAATGACTGCAGAAGTGGAGCAAGCAGAAGGCTAGGCTCTGCTCAAGGCAACAAAGTTTCAATTATAGAAGATAAATAAATCCCAGATACCAGGGCCTCCACTTGGGTTGTTGGGGAGTGTGGCTGGCCTGCAAACCACCACAATCCCCTTGCCCAGGCCACCCCATGCCCCAAGGGAACCCCCACCCTGATCCGGGTCACCCTTTAGGGCAAACCAGCTGCCTCCCACCTGTGCACCAGGCCTCTATCCTATCTAAAAGAAGAGTAATATGCAAATTGACCATCACTACAACATACAAGATGGCTGCCCTATGTGGTCAAAGATCCTGCCCCTATGTGGTTACAAGATGGCCATCACATGATGGCCAGTAGGAGAGGGCAGTTGGGAGGGACCGGGCCTGCAATGGAGGGCAGTTGTAGACAATCAGGCCAGCAGGGGAGGGCAGTTGGGAGGGACCATGTCTGCAAGGGAGGGGAATTTAGGGGCGATCAAGCCTGCAGGGGAGGGCAGTTAGGGATGACCAGGCTGGCAGAGAAGGGAAGTTGTGGGTGACTGGGCCTGCAGGGAAGGACATTGGGGGTGACCCAGGCCTGCAGGGGAGGGCAGTTAAGGGCAATCAGCCTGGCAAGGGAGTAGTTAGGCATTAATCAGGCTGGCAGGTGAGTGATTAGGGGGTGATCAGGCTGGCAGGCAGAAGTTGTTGGGGTAATCAGGAAGGCAGGCAGGTGAGCAGTTGGGAGCCAGCAGTCCTGGATTGTGAGAGGGATGTCTGACTGCCCATTTAGGCCCTATCAGAGGCAGTTGGACATCCCTCGAGGGGTCTCATATTAGAGAGGGTGCAAGCTGGGCTGAGGGACACACCTGCCCCATGCACAAATTTTGTGCACCAGGCCTCTAGTATTAAAGAAAAGAAAATTAAACAGGAGAGATTATGAAGAATCTATTTTATTTAACCCAAATATAGAAAAATATTGTCATTTTAACATGAAATCAAGTAAAAATTATTGAGATTTTTTTTACATTCTTATGTTTTGTATCAGGCTTTGAAGTCCAATGTATTTCTTTATACTACAGCACATTTCAGTACAGACTCACCAAATCTCAGTAGCCACTTGTGGCTGGTGGTTAACATGTTAGACATTTCTGCAGTTTATTTGATGTTTCTGAGTTGTTTTTGCTGCAAAGGCAATGCTGCCGTGATTCATGATTTAATCAACCATGATCCCAATTTGTATGGTAAATGGAGATGTGGCTTATAACACACATTTCTGTTTCTTGTATGAATATAGAACTCTATTTAAATAGTTGAACATAACCATCAATTGGTGATGGTTACAATAATTTACTGTTGCTATAAATGTAATTTAGAATGAATTGTAAAAATGCAAATACTGTTCAACAAATATTCAACCATTATCTGTTAGTACTCACTAGGCACCAGCATTGTTCTAGGAACTAGAGATAGAGCAATGGACAAAACTAGGCATATCACATGATCTCACTCATTTGTGGAATATAATGAACAACATAAACTAATGAATAAAAACAGGTCCAGAGATAGAGAAGCATTGGTCAGATTGTCAAACCTCAGAGGGAAGTTAGAGGATGGTGAGGACATGTATGCATGCATATAAGCTTATCCAGACCCGGGGCGGGGGGGGAGAAGGGTGAGGGTATGAGTGGGCGTGGGGTGGGGAGCAATGAGGAGATAAGGACACATATGTAATACCTTAATCAATAAAGAAAACAAAACAGGCATAGCCACTGCCTACTTGGAGCCCATGTTTTTAATGGAGGGGGGTGTGAGCAATAAATAAGCAAATACACACATGTTGTAAGTCAGGTGATAAGTGCTATGGAGAAAAGTAGAGAAAGGGAGATAGTGAAATAGTGAGTGCTGGGGTGAGACTTTACTTGTATATTCAAACATTATTCAAATAGTGATCTCAAGTTTTTCCTCTTTTTCTTTGAGAACCATATAGAGAGAAAATTTTACCATCCCCACTTTTCATCTCTTTACCTCAGTGACCAATCACCTCTCCCTTACAAATCTAAAGCTCATGGAATTACAGATACTATGTTTTATTCTTTCTGGTGAAGACATTAACACATCCAGGAAGAATTATCCAACTGACTTTTCGAAGTTCAAGAAAAAATGCTTTTGAAGTTTATTTAAGTTATATTCTTTATCATTGGTAGAAATGGGAAATAAAAATGGATGGTGACATTGGTTTTCACAAAGCCCTATGACATTCTATATATAAATCATAAAAATTATTTACTTACTATATTTTCCTTTCTAAGGTAACTTTGTTTCTATCACTGCTTATATAATATTGATTTGGTCAAGGTTTTGACAATTGAGTAATACACAACTAAAGTTATCTAAATATTTAAAAGGGCATTTATTGGTGCCCTAGCCAGGTAACTGTTGATTGGAGTGTTGTCCTGTACACTAAAAAAGATTGTGTGTTCCATTCCTGGTCAGGGCACATACCTAGGTTGCAGGTTTGATCTGAGGTTGGGGCATGTATAGGAGGCAACTGATCAATGTTTCTCTCTCATATCATTGTTTCTCTCCCCTCCCCCCTTTCTCAAAATGGAATACTGTGCTACTGTAAAAAAGAAGGAGCTCCTACCATTTGCAACAGCATGGATGGAGCTGAAGAGTATTATGCTAAGTGAAATAAGTCAGTGAGAGAAAGATAAATATCACATGATTTTATTGATTTGTGGAATATAATGAACGACATAAACTGATGAACAAAAATAGACCCAGGGACAGAGAAGCATTGATCAGATGCTTAAACCTCAGAGGAAAGGTAGGGAAGGGTGGAGGTAAGGGGAAGAGTTCAAACAAAGGACTTGTATGCATTCATATAAGCATAACTAATGGACATATAAGCAGACACCAGGAGTGTGAGGGCATGAACAGTTTTGGGGTAGGAGGGCAATGGGAAGATAAGGACACATATGTAATACCTTAATCAACAGAGAAAAAATCAATAGAAGCATACCTTTGGGTGAGGACTAAAAGTATAATAAAAGGGCATTTATTGGCTCTCATAAATGTAAAGTCTAGAGTACATAGCTTCAGGCATAGCTGGATACAGGTGCTCAAATGAAATCACTGGTGTTTCCCAACCCCTCAGCCCTGCTTTTTTAAAAAAAAATATGTATATGTATATATATATTGATTTCAAAGAGGAAGAGAGAGGGAGAGAGAAATAGAAACATCAGTGATGAGATAAAATCATTGACTGGCTGCCTCCTGTAGGCTTCCCGAAACCCAGGCATGTGCCCTGACTTGGAATTGAACTGTGACTTTCTGGCTCATAGGTTGATGCTCAACCATCGAGTCATACTGGCCAGGCTTTTGTTGTTTTGTTAATCCTCACCGAGGAAGTTTTTTTTCATTGATTTTTTAGAGAAATTGGAAGGAAAAGAGGGAATGAGGGAGAAGAGATAGGAAGAGGATAGAGAGAAACATTGATGTGAATTGCCTCCCATTCACACCTAACTGGAGCTGAGAAATGAACCTACACCCCAGGTATGTGCCCTTGACCTGGAATCGAACCTAAGATCCTTTTGTTCATGAGCTGATACTCTACCACTGAACTATGCCAGCCAGGCACAGACCTGCTTTTTATTGTTTTGTTTCATCCAAACATGGAGTTTCCATATAGTAATAATATGTTTACAGCCTGCCAACTTAGCAACTCATGTGAAAATAGCTCTTCCCTAATGGATTCAGCAAGGATTTTAGGTGGTTCTCAGTTGCCCTACTTGGGTTATGTATCTATCCATGGGGGATTCAGTGTTATAACTGGCCAGTTTTGGGTCACATGTTCAACTTATCACATATCTGAAAACGGAGAAGAAAGAATGGTTACTGGGGAAGCAAACACACACAAAAATGTGTCTACTTCATGGACTATCTACAATAATATGATTTGGAGAAAGAGATTTATCTGTGCTCCAACTCAGAAGATCTAGATTTGGGTATTCTGTAACTTACTAAAAAGTTATTTTGCCTTTTTAAATGCCAATGACCTCACTTGTGAAATGAGGCTAATATTTCTTATTCCATTTAATTTAAGTGTTGGGAGAATAAGTTTTGATCAAGGGTGTGTAAGAGATGTGTAGATCTTAAAGTACATATTTTATAATCCACAACCCTTGGTTCTTTTAGCAACCAATTTCAATTCAAGGGACTAGATAAGAATGCTTTCTGTTCAAAAATTGAGTTATGGAAATTATAACTATAAAGGAACTAATTTTAAAGATATTAAAACAGAATTTACTAGGGTTTTAAACTAGGGATATAAAATAACTCCTATACAGTAAGAAATAAGAGAAAATAGAAGGAAGATATTTCAGAATCCTAATTTCCTTTTCCATTTAGGAGCAGTTATTTGCTTGTCCTCCCCTTTAGCTTCAGGGTTGCTTAATTCCTGCTTTGGAAGGAAGTACATAAGTAGATGCACTTCTGCAGGAACAAGAGATTCTGTTAGTGGCCAGCACAGTTGGCAGTATCCTAAATCTTTTGCTTTTGTTTGGGACTTCCAAGAAGCAGAAGCCAAGATGGGATTAAATATCCAAGGACTTCTTTAGTGGAAACAACTGGCAGAAAAATGGGGAGAGGCAACATGAATCTGACTCCTAAGCACCATAGATGATGTGCAGTCAAAAATAAGCTCAGCGAGGGTGTTGGAGTCATGTGTCTCCAGGAATGGGATGCTATAGTGTCCCTGCCATAGTCAGTCCTTGGTTGGGTGCAGCCCAGGAGGAACTTGGTGGAGATCATCAGCAGGGTCCTTGGTAAATTATGTTCCCTGTGGTTAAAAATGTGTAGGGTATATTTGTACGGCCTCCACATCTTTTGTTCATATTTTTTTCACTTGTTTATTCAGTAGGTATATATTGAGTACCTAATATGGTCAGATACTATTGTGGGTTATGGATATCTGGCTTTAAATAAGACAGAAAAGGTCCCTGCCTTCATGAAGCTTACATTCTGGGGGTCTGATGATCAACTTTCCATTGGACTTTCTTGGCTTTTATGTTTGTCTGTTACAGACACAATTATCTACTTTTTCCTCTGTGTAGTTTTTACCATATTTTCTCTGGCTTGATTGCTAAACTCTAATTTAATTTAATTTTTAATATATTTTATTGATTTTTTACAGAGAGGAAGGGAGAGAGATAGAGAGTCAGAAACATCGATGAGAGAGAAACATTGATCAGCTGCCTCCTGCACACCTCCCACTGGGGATGTGCCAAAACCAAGGTACACGCCCTTGACTGGAATCGAACCTGGGACCCTATTAGTCCATAGGCTGATGCTCTATCACTGAGCCAAACCGATTCTGTCTTAATTTTATTTTTAAACTCAATTTTAGATAGTCCACTCTTAGGGATCAACAGTATAACTAGAGAAATCACAAGGATAGTCCCAAGGATTAAGGTTCAGGATTAGTTGAGAGGAGGGTCAAAGCCCTTCATCCATCCATCCATCCATCCATCCATCCATCCATCCACCCACCCACCCACCCACCAATCCATCCATCCTCTTATTTCTTTCTGCCTGGAAAGTCCTCTTCAGCAAGACGAGGCCACCACATTTGGAAAGAACTGAAATACTTTTCCATAGTATAGAAAGCCCTACTTGATTATGCCTTTTCTTTTCTCCCAGATCTTGTTTCCTTCACTCAGCAAGCTGCAGCCACAGGCTTTGTCTCTTTTTAGAACACACCAAGCTCTTTCCATTGAAAGTAGCCACTTATTATCTGTCATGCTGCCTTATTTTAATCCTCTGTATAGCCTTTATCAGGATTGAGCATATATTTTCAATTTAGTTAGTGTCTTTATTCACAACTAGAATGTACATTCCAAGAAGGCAGAACTATTAACGTATCTTGTTAATCAATGAATTTGTAATCTAGAGCCAAGAACAATCCTATTACAGAAGAACTGGTGTCATAATTCCCTCTTGAGTGAGTGAAGGGAAATGAGTGGATGAGAGTTTAACAGCTTCAGGATCACAGAAAGCTTCCACCAGGTCTTTTGGCATGCCTAGCATCCAGGCAAAAGATTCAACTTCTGATAAGTTGAGACGTTTAGGTGTCCTGATTGAAAGAGAGGGCTCAAATGTAGCAGCTGCAAGATTTTCCCCATGTGGGTCTGTTTTATTACTTATTGTTGAACCAATGCTGAGATTTCTAGTATCAGTCTGGCCAGGAATACTATCTTAATCTTTTTCTTTCCTTTGTCTTGCGCTGGGGTGTCTTTCTTTTCCTTAAGGAAGCTACTAGTTATTGAGTACCTCCTCTGTGCCAAGAATTGTGCTTGCACTAGAGAATCCATAATTGAATAACCAGAGCTTTTTTTTTTTGCAGGAAAGCTTTCTGTAAAATAAAAAATGAAAGAAAGGACTATGGGGATAGAGAGAATAGAATGCCTGAGTAATGACTTTTCAATAGAGAAACACTTGCTTTGTGTTTTAAAGAATTGACAGAAGTTTATAAAGCAGAACATACAGAAAGTTCATTCTAGAGAGAAAGGCATAAAAAGAGGCAGGAAAATGTATGGTGAATTAATTCAGCAACAGGATGGC